>CM039510.1:30588517-30761017 GCA_022432975.1 Begonia masoniana
GTGTGACTGCGCAACCTGCCACATGAGATCGCTCCACTAACTGTAAGTGGTTAAATTCTCGTAAAAGTTTTGTTTATTAAAATAGGTTATTCTATTTATAGGGTTTCTTAGAAATGGTGAGAGGACATCAGGAAGAGTCAAGTGAAAGCTCTCGTGCCATTGACTGACTAACCAAACTGGTGGGAGTACAGTCCCGTATGGTGGAACGTATGATGGCCCGAGAAGACAGCGGGAACAACAATAATAATAATCATGGAAATGCTGCACGTGACAACAATGGGGATAGATTCCGGCGACTCCAGCCACCTTCATTTGATGGACTGTCTACAGACCCGACCCGCGCAGAGACTTGGATTTGAACAATGGAGAAGATGTTCAGTTATGCAGAAGTGGAAGACAACAAGAAAGTTAATTGTGCCACGTTCTATCTCATCGAAAGTGCTGGATTTTGGTGGGACACAGTGCAGTCGACTACAGTGGCATTAAGCTGGGAAGGATTCATGAAAATCTTCTACGAGAAGTACTTTGACCGAGGAGTGAGGAAGGAAAAGTTGCTTGAGTTCTCTCGGCTGCGACAATATGGGTCAGTGGCTGAATATGTTCAAAAATTTGAGTCATTATCCCGATATGCAACACATTTGGTGGCCACCGATGAGAATAAGGTGCACCAGTTTATTCAAGGGTTAAAATTGGACCTTTTACGTGGGATCACAACCGGAGGTTTTGATGAGGCCCCGTACACAAAAGTGGTGGCCAAGGCCTATCAGTTGGAGGCCTTAGAAGCGAAGTCCCAGAGACAAAAAGATCAGTCAAGAGGGATTATTCGGAATGTTCCTCAACAACAGCAAAGAAGTCAGAATTTGCAATCTCAACAGCAACAAAACAGAGGCATTAAGAGGCCTAATTAGACCACTAATAATCAGGACAAGGGAAAGAGACCAATGGGGGCTCCTCAACTTTCAGTATGCCCGCGGTGCCAGAAACTTCACAGAGGAGAATGCAGATTTATTACCGGCCAATGTTTTCGATGTGGCAAAGGGGGCCATCATGTTCGGGATTGCCCGATGCCAGACACGAGACCAAACCTTGCCGTACTGAGGGTTTTTGCAATGATGGAGGACATTGATGATGCCGATCAGCACACAACAATTACAGGTAAAATTTTGATATGTGATGCACCTTCTTATACCTTGTGGGACACGGGGGCCACACATTCGTTCGTGGCAATAGACTTCGTAGTTAAACAGAAGTTTTGTTGTACGCCGTCAGATCAACCCTACAGCATTATGCTACCGTCCAGAGAGTTTATGCACTCCGAGCAGGTTGTACGGGATGATATAGTGTCAGTAGGAGACCAGAAGTTGTATGCCAGTCTTATCGTTATCGGTATGAAAGGATACGATGTGATTCTGGGGATGGATTGGCTGTTTAGACATCACGCCACCATAAACTGTAGGTCCGGGCTTGTGTCGTTTAAACGCCCGAACGAGGTAGAACTCTCCTATCAGGCATTACCAAAGAAACACCGTATGCCTGCTATATCTTCCTCGAAAGCTCAGCAGCTGATGATGTCAGGATGTATGAGTTTTCTCGCCCACGTAGTAGACGTTGAAAGACAAGGCGAGGTGGAACTTCAAAGTATTCCGGTAGTTCGAGACTTCTCAGAGGTTTTCTTAGATGACTTATTGGGATTACCACCTGATCGTGAAATCGAGTTTGAAATTGACATATGTCCTGGTGCTGAACCAGTATCAAAGAATCTGTACCGCATGGCGCCAATAGAGCTGAGGGAGTTGAAAGCTCAGCTGAAGGAATTGGTGGACAAAGGTTTTGTGCGCCCTAGTTTCTCTCCGTGGGGTGCTCTCGTCTTGTTTGTCAAGAAGAAGGATGGGTCCCTACGGATGTGCATTGATTACCGAGAGCTGAACAAGTTGACCATCAGGAATAAGTACCCATTGCCGAGGATCGATGATTTGTTTGACCAGCTGCAAGGAGCTTGGGTATTCTCAAAAATTGACTTGCGCTCCGATTATTACCAGTTAAAGGTCAGGGCTGAAAATATTCCAAAGACCACCTTCAGGACTTGGTACGGACGCTACGAGTTCTTGGTGATGTCGTTTGGGTTGACTAATGCCCCCGCGGCATTTATGGACTTGATGAATAGGATATTCCAGGAGTTCTTGGACAAATTTGTAATCGTCTTCATCGACGACATCCTGGTTTATTCTCGGAACGAGGAAGAGCATAAAGAGCACTTGGCTATTGTGTTGACAACTCTAAAACAGCATCAATTATATGCCAAGCTATCAAAGTGTGAATTCTGGTTGAGCAGGATTAATTTTCTAGGCCACGTGGTGTCTGCAGAAAAAGTTTCTGTGGATCCAGCCAAGATTCTGGCAGTGAAGGAATGACCGAGACCGAGAAATGCCAGCGAGGTACGAAGCCTTATCGGACTAGCTGGTTATTACAGAAAGTTTATCAAGGGATTTTCTATGATAGCAAAACCTACGACCAGCCTAACGAGGAAAGACATCAAGTTCAAGTGGTCTGAAGCTTGTGAGGTGAGTTTTCAGACATTTAAGCAGAAATTAACCACTGCCCCACTGTTAGTATTGCCAGTTGAAGACGGCAAATTCAGCGTATACTGTGATGCGTCCAAGGTTGGCTTGGGATGTGTATTAATGCAAGAAGGAAAAGTTGTAGCATACGCATCCAGACAATTGAGGAACCATGAACAAAACTATCCTACACATGACCTGGAGCTAGCGACAGTCGTATTTGCGCTAAAAGTATGGAGACACCACTTGTACGGACAATCATGTGAGGTGTTTTCTGATCACAAGAGTTTAAAATACATATTTACTCAAAAGGAGTTAAACATGAGGCAGAGGAGATGGTTGGAATTTGTAAAAGATTACGATGTTGAGATCAAGTACCATCCTGGTAAAGTTAATGTGGTAGCTGATGCACTGAGCAGAATGCCAGCTACTATGCAGCCAGTTATGTCGGCCGTATCAATGCCTTTGAGGACAGAGATACAGACGTTCGATATAGAGATAGTTTCTGGGCTGTCAGCCATACTAGCAAACTTGACGCTACGACCCACCGTCTTGGACCGAATTAAGGAAGCCCAGAAGACCAATTCAAAGGAGATGGCTGATATCGTGAGCAAGTTACCTATGGCCTCTTCCGATTTCAGTTACTTGAGAGATGGTATTCTGAAGTTCAAAAAAAGATGGTATGTTCTGAAAGACGAAGAGCTACGGAAGCACATCTTGTCGGAAGCCCATTCATCTTCTTTCTCTGTGCATCCTGGAAGCACAAAGATGTATCAGGACTTGAAACTTCACTTCTGGTGGCCGAATATGAAGAATGAAGTGGCCAAATATGTGGATTCTTGCATGATATGTCAACAACTCAAGGCTGAACATCAACGACCAAGTGGAACGCTTCAGCCTCTCCCGATCCCCGAATGGAAATGAGAGAACATAACGATGGATTTTGTTGTTGGCCTACCAAGAACAGCTAAGGGCCATAATAGCATTTGGGTCATAGTGGACAGATTGACGAAGTCAGCCCATTTTCTACCTGTGAAGACGACATTTTCCATGGATCAATATGCATAACTATACATTAGTGAGATTGTCAAGCTGCATGGGGTACCAGTGTCAATTGTATCTGACCGAGATCCTAGATTCACATCGAGGTTCTGGAAAAGCTTGCAAAGCTCCCTGGGCAACAGGTTGGATTTCAGCACGGCGTTTCATTCACAGACGGACGGACAATCCGAGAGAACAATTCAAATACTGGAGGATATGTTAAGGTCGTGTGTGCTGGAATTTCATGCTTCTTGGAGTAGATACCTACCGCTTGTGGAGTTTGCTTACAACAATAGTTACCAGGCTACAATTGGCATGGCTCCTAATGAAGCTCTGTATGGCATAAAGTGTAGATCCCCATTGTGTTGGGATGAGGTCGGAGAAACCAAGCTTATCGGCCCTGAGATATTACAGCAGATGTCCGAGGTGATAGCTACTATCAAACAACAAATAATGATTGCTCAGAGTCGGCAGAAGAGTTATGCAGACCATAGAAGAAGAGACTTAGAGTTCGCTGAGGGTGATGAAGTATTCCTGAAAGTGTCGCCTTTCAAGGGCGTAATGAGATTCGGTAAGAAAGGAAAGCTCAGCCCACGGTTCATTAGCCATTTTCCCATCTTGAAGCGTGTGGGGAGCATGGCTTACCGGCTATAGTTGCCAACTTCTATGGATGGAGTTCACAATGTTTTTCATGTTTCGATGCTGAGGAAATGTGTACGAGATCCAACTCAGATCGTGGAACATGTGGACTTTGATATCATGCTGACGCTGACATATGAAGAAAGGCCCATACAGATATTGGATACTTCCCTCAAGGTGTTGCGCAATTGTGTGGTCCCATTGGTGAAAGTTTTATGGCAAAATCATAATGTAGAGGAAGCCACATGGGAAAGACAAGAAGATGTCAGAGCCTAATATCCAGACCTCTTTGCTTAGGCAAATTTTGGGGACAAAATTTCTGTTAAGGTGGGTGGAATGTAACACCCGGCATTTTTGCCATGTAAATATTCGTTAAATTATTCAACGAGATTAATGGGAATATTTATACAATGTGTATTTTTAATAATTGCTAATGTTTCCAATCGAACATGTGTGATTCATAAAATCAATTTGTGGAAACTAAATTGGTTAAAAACCAATGGCAGGGCAAATGGGGAAGAATTTAAGGTTGGTGGGAGGAAACCAATGGTTGAGTGACACGTGGCAGCTTGTTAAAGAAGCTAAGTTCTTCCTCCTACGTGAAACCCTCACTTCTCATCTGTTTCTTTCCACTGCTCTCTGTTCTTCTTGTCCAGGCGATTGTGACAAAGTATCAACACTTTGTTTTCTCCTGTTTCTTCTGTTCCCTTCAGCAAAAAGGTAAGTGTCTACTCATGCTAACAAATTTGGACAAGTAAAAGTATGAGTTTGCTGAAGTTTTAAGTTAAGTTATTTTGGAGAAAACACTCGGTTTTTGTATGGAAACACATTCGTTGTTTTCTACAAGTCTGAATGGGGTTAACTGCATAATCTTCCAAGTTATTAGTTAACATTTGCAGCATTGTTTATTCCTCTACGTGCATGTTACAGATCTGTGCATTTCCGAGACTTTCCAGCTAACTGCATTGCGGATAACAGGTAAGTTTATAACCGTAGGTTGGCTATTAAGGCCCTACATCACAGAGGTACTAGGTGTTTCATTTCTGTCGGGTTGTTTTGGGTAGAAACGTTATAGTTTATGTTCTGAGTTGTCTGTGTTCTGCTTCACAGTATGTTCTGTTATTTCTGTCATCTGCTATTGTAAGTTCAGGCACTGAAAATGTTCTTGCATACACGTTTTCACCGAAAGTTCATGCAAAACCGATTTCTGTACACTGTTTGTAACTAAACAAGATAAAATCTGACTGAAATGTATCGGTTAAGTGTGGGACGGGGACTGGCCCCCAGATCTGTTTCTGTACTGTACCGTATAACTGTTTGTGCCTGATAGTGCACCCACTATTCGCCAGTTCCCCTATAAGCCCCACTTATACCCCTCTGCCACTGAAACGTAATATTCTGTACTGTCACTGTATTTCTGAAAGTTCATGCATAGCATATGCATCACTGCATTGTTTTATATGTTCTTACTGAGTTTTAGACTCATAGGTGAACTCCCTGATGTAGGTACTGAACCTGAAAATTAAGGCTTTGTGCCTCAGTCTGATGAATAGGTGGCTGGTGGTTCGAGCTCTCGGATTGGTTGTGGCTGTCAGATAAATTCCCGACTGAGAGAGTGAAATTCTAAACTATGTTCTGTTGATATTTTTAAAACTTCTGTTTTGAAAATTCTGCAAATATATGTTAGGTTCTGTACTGATCCTCAGATTTTAAAACAATGCACAGATTTTGAGGTCTAAGTTTCAAAAACTACTGTATTTGACAGTTGAATTCATGTTCTGAATGTTCTGGAATTGTTTGGGGATATTTTCTGTTAGTTTGTGCATGGATGACTTCTGGTTTTGGAACTATCCATGCAGTCTGTTTCTTTGAATCTGTCAATTGTAAAGTATGTTCTACAACCTTGTTTAGAATCGAGTATTGAAGGTCTACAACTTCCATGACTTCTAGTTGTTCTGTATTAGACAGTTGAAATATGTTCTGAAGTATTCTGAAATGGTTTGGAATATTTTCTGTTAGTCTATGCATGGATGGTCTCTGGTTTTTGAGCTATCTATGCAGTGTGATTATTCTCAAGTTTCTGTTATGCCTTCTATGTGCTCGAGAACCATGTTTTGAAGTGGTTTGAGAATCTGAGACGTTTATGTCTCCTGTTTTATGCTCTCTGTCTGGCTGACGTCATCCCCTCATCCGATTTCATCTGCTGCCTGTATCTTCCGGCTGACGTCATCCCCTCATCCGATTTCATCTGCTGCCTGTATCTTCCGGCTGACGTCATCCCCTCATCCGATTTCATCTGCTGCCTGTATCTTCCGGCTGACGTCATCCCCTCATCCGATTTCATCTGCTGCCTGTATCTTCCGGCTGACGTCATCCCCTCATCCGATTTCATCTGCTGCCTGTATCTTCCGGCTGACGTCATCCCCTCATCCGATTTCATCTGCTGCCTGTATCTTCCGGCTGACGTCATCCCCTCATCCGATTTCATCTGCTGCCTGTATCTTCCGGCTGACGTCATCCCCTCATCCGATTTCATCTGCTGCCTGTATCTTCCGGCTGACGTCATCCCCTCATCCGATTTCATCTGCTGCCTGTATCTTCCGGCTGACGTCATCCCCTCATCCGATTTCATCTGCTGCCTGTATCTTCCGGCTGACGTCATCCCCTCATGATTTTAAAACAATGCACAGATTTTGAGGTCTAAGTTTCAAAACTACTGTATTTGACAGTTGAATTCATGTTCTGAATGTTCTGGAATTGTTTGGGGATATTTTCTGTTAGTTTTGTGCATGGATGACTTCTGGTTTTGGAACTATCCATGCAGTCTGTTTCTTTGAATCTGTCAATTGTAAAGTATGTTCTACAACCTTGTTTAGAATCGAGTATTGAAGGTCTACAACTTCCATGACTTCTAGTTGTTCTGTATTAGACAGTTGAAATATGTTCTGAAGTATTCTGAAATGGTTTGGAATATTTTCTGTTAGTCTATGCATGGATGGTCTCTGGTTTTTGAGCTATCTATGCAGTGTGATTATTCTCAAGTTTCTGTTATGCCTCGCTGACGTAATCACCTCACCCGATTTCATCTGCTGCCTGTATCTTCCGGCTGACGTCATCCATCTTCCGGCTGAAGTCATCCCCTCACCCGATTTCATCTGCTGCCTGTATCTTCCGGCTGACGTCATCCATCTTTCGGCTGATGTCATCCCCTCATCCGATTTCATCTGCTGCCTATATCTTCCGGCTGACATCATCCATCTTCCGCCTGACGTCATTCCCTCACCCGATTTCATCTGCTGCCTGTATCTTCCGGCTGACGTCATTCATCTTCTGGCGACGTCATCCCCTCATCCGATTTCATCTGCTGCATGTATCTTCCGGCTGACGTCATCCATCTTCTGGCTGACGTCATCCCTTCACCCGATTTCATCTGCTGCCTGTATCTTCCGACTGACGTCATCTCTGCTTCTACCTTCAAAACTACTTCATCCGATAGATTTCTTCCGCCAGTCTTCTGCCTATGTCTTCCGCCTTTATTTCTTGTTTTCTGCTGCCATTTATAACTGTTATTCAGATTCTTTTTACATTCCTTCCTGCACTCTTCAAATTTCTCCTTGCCCGATATTCTAAATGTCTAAAGTTTAGTTTACATCTGTCTTCCTGTTTTCTTCAGTCAGTTATTTCTGTGGTTTAAAATTTTACATGTCTTCTGATTCTGTTTTAAGTATTCTGAATCCCTTCTACCATGCATTCCTGCAATCCGATTTCAATAGGTTTCTACCTTCTGTTTCCCGTTTTCACGTCTTCCAGCCTTCAGTTCCCGTAAGGGTTTTCTTCCTGTGTGTAATGTTCTAAATGTCAAAAAAAAATAGTCACCGTTTACCCTTTTTTGTTAACCGTCCTGAGTGATGGCTTGGCTCTCGGATCCTACTGATCGGGATCCGGATTTGGGCTATCACAATCAGTGTGGAGATATTCACAATTACGAAATCCTAAAATTTTTTTATTTAATTGCCAAGAGTCATGAATAAAATGAGAAGTTACAACAACATAGCCTATAGAATTACGTGTACTCCATAAATCAGACGTGATACAAATAGACATTGAAGGAGCTCTTGAAAAAAATGAAATTAGTTCATTTTTCATATTATTAAATATTTTAATAATATCAATTCTAGTTGTACTTCTAGGAACAAGTTTAAAATTAGATAAAATTTTCAAATTCAACACTATTGGTGAACGCTAAAGGCAACTCACATTGTGGTACAAATTTTGCTATTCATTCTCTCATTTTATTTTATAAAAACAAAAAAGTGTCACTACCACTAGAATTTAATAATTTTTGTGTAGGGTCCCTAACTTGCTCGTTTAAGTGACACTTTTGATAATGCTTATTTATTGAGGTAGTTGAACTACCAGAAATATATGCATAATTTTTAATATAATATTTGCATTGAACTCTAGATTCTACTTTTTCATCAATTTTAATATCTTTCATTATAAAATACTTCCATAATTCAGACATTTTGTTTCTTTTTTTTTAGGTGATGAAGTGGATGTGGATGCTTGTGCAGATGATTGCTCTATTGAAAATACAGCATTTATTTCCCTAATTTCTTCAATATCATCATCAATATTATAATCACTTGGATCCATAACTAAAAATAAATTTTTAAAATAAATTTTAAATAAAAAATGATACCACAAAACCAATGTCTAACAAAAGCTTGTAGGTGGTGTGAATTGATCAACTCATGTATATGAAACCTACAAAAAAATTAATGTAAACAAATTTAGTTAGTATAACTATAAATATAATTAAAAATTATGTAAATATATGTAAAAAATAAACTAAATTTTACCTTGTTGAAGCAAATTGAAGAATGGATTGAGAGCAAATTGAGTACAAATTGATTGAGAGCACTCTAAGGGGTAAATGAATTGAGAGAGATTGGGGTGGAACAAAATGAAGGAAGGAGGAAGAATTTATAGAAAAAATAGAGAGAAGGGGGAGAGAGAGGTCGAGAGTTTGATTTCTGAAGAGAGTGCTCCGAAGCTCTCAGAGCAACGGTCACAAGACCGTTGCTGAGAATCTCAGCCTGAGATTGTAATACCCCAAAAAAATTTTAGTGATTTAAGTTAATAAATTTGATTGAACTAATTGGTAAATTAATTTGTGTTGGGTATTCTAATTGGAGAACTTAAGCCGTGTACGGGGTGAGGGTCAGTTTACGAAAAATTTATAATTGAATGATGAAATTTAACGAGTTTTTGTACGGGAAGGCAAAACGGTAAATGTGATTTTTATTAATGTTTTAATAAGAAATAGTTTTTTTTTTAAACAATAGAATGGCTTCTTCGAAGCCATTCTGTCGTTCGAGCGTCGATGACCCGAACAGAGAGGGGAGATGTGAGCGGCGATCGGTGCTCTGTTCACCGTGTTTTTCCAGTATTTTTTGGCCAGACGACGTCGGCGATTCTAGGGCTGCCATTTTCGACCGTCTTCGTGCACAGGACCGAATGGTAAGTCTTCTTTTTGCCCTGTTTTTGGTTCTGTTCGTGGCCGAGGGTGACGGGCTGGTTTGAGCTTCGATCACCGGCCAAAATTGGTTGCTTTCGGCGTGGGTTTGCTGACCCTTGGACTGGCTATGATCGCCTTGTCGTGAAGAGCCCTGTTTGGGCGAAAACCAACATGCCCTGTTCGGGCAATTCGAGTTTTTGCTGTGTGTAGCCTTGGGATTTTTGTTAGGTTATGTTAATTGTATGTTAGGGTGATCGATTGGTGAAGAAATTGGTAGAATTCGATTGAAGTGGAAATTTTGGATATTTTAGGGTAAAAACTAGTTCTGTTTTTGGAGAATTTGAACTAGCTATTGTTAATTGTTTTGAATTCTTTCTTGGTATGTTAAACTAGGTTATTAGGGGAGTACGTGGTTGCTGGAATCGTTCGATTCTGATAACCGACGCAAAAGTTACGCGCGTCTGAAGTTTCGGGTCAGTTTTTACCGAACCCAAATTAGTGGCCCGTTTAGTTAGGTTTTAGTTGGGTTAGACTAGAAATAGTAGTTTGAGAGTAAATTGGAGAATGTAAGCTTAATTTTAATGAAGTTTGACTGTTTATCGTAGGTCGAGCCGTAGGTGGACAGGGAACCTAGCATCATCAGCGAGCTAGGACGCCATGTAAGTAGTAGTGTGGTTGAGAATGTTTGAGAGTCGCCCAGAAGGGCCTACACCACAGTTGTTTGCATGTTGTGAGTCGTGTGTATGTCGTGAGTAGTCAATATATGATGTGGATGTGAAGTCTTCGTTGGTTGGTCATGGTACGCAGGTTATGAGTCGTAGGTACGTGTGTGATGTGATGGGGATGTGTAGTCATCGTTAGTGGTAGGTTGTGAGTCCTGTGCAGGTTGTTGGCTAGTTTTGTGTAGGTTGTGGGCTAGTTGTGTGTAGGTTGTGAGTCTTGTGCAGGCTGTGGGCCAGTTTTGTAACACCCAGAATTTCTATTTCATGCGTAGCCTAGTGAGGTTAATGTTAAGTGTTAAGGGGATTGGAATTTAGTCATGCAAAAGAAGAGTGAAGGCAGTGAATTTTGGTAAGACAAAAGTTGGAAAATTCAAACTATTTAAGTGGTTGAAAAGTCCTAATTTATAAACCAATTAAAATGTAGGTTTGAAATGTTGAAAAGTCAAATGGAATGAACCAATTAAATTTTAAAGAAATTGTGTGAATGAAATAATGGTATTTTAATGATGGTTTTGCCATTGGATTTAAAGAGAGAAAGTGAGGGAGAGAGTTTGACAATTCAAACTCTTATGATTGGTTGAAAAGGTTGTTTGAAAATTTCAACCTTTGAAAAGTCAAATTCTTTCAACCAATCAAAGTTTAGTAAAATGGTGAGAATAAAATGGATGATAAAGTGAATGAAAAGGTGATATTGGTGGTGGTTTGGCGTTGAAAACTCAATAGAAAAGGGGGGGGGGGGGGGGGGGGGGTTAAAGGGTAATTGCACTTGGTTATTAAATGCATGAATTAAAAAGAGAAAAATGGGTTAATTTCATTCATTTTCTCCTCCTTCATCGCCCTTTCTCCCTTTCCTCCATTGCTGACGCCACTTTTCCTTTCTTCTTCATTTTTTCAAGGCATTTCAAGGTAATTCCTCATGGGATTTTAGTTTATTACACTAAGGAGTTGATTTGTAGTGTTTTTAGGGTGGTTGTGATGGATTTGGTTAGGGTTTGGAAAACCGTAACCATGAATTTCGAATTTTGGTTTCTAAAGTTGGTTTTCTTTCCAAATTGGTTAGTTAAGTGTTAAATATGTTAGTTTATGTTAATTAAGTGTTTAGATTGAAGATTGGATGGAAGTTACACAAAAACCAGAATTGTGCATCAAAGGGCCGATTCTGTTTTTAGGGAATTCGAGTTGGCTAAGTTGTGTATTTGGTTAATTTAAGCATTTCAATGGATAGTAGACATGTAGAGCTTTCCGAGTTGGGGTGGCACGTCGAAATCTGTTGAAAAACGAGAAAGTTATGGCCGTTTAAAGTTGGACATCGGTAATTTGTATAAAAATCGGGTTTAGTATTTGAAGTGTGAAGTGTGTTTTAGGTATTGTTAAGTTTTAGTTAGAAAATCTTTTAGAATTTATTGATAGCTTATCAAACTAAGTTTACGTTGTTTTAGGTCGTCGAGCGTGTAAATTGGACGGAAAAAGTAAGCAAGTGGAAGCCGAGCATTCAAGTAAGTAGTGGTAGCTTTTCCTTCGCCTTCGGGCCTACACCATAGAACGGTAGGGTTATTTATTTTGTGTTGCGTTGTGTTGTTGGTTCGTGTCGTTTGGCATATTTGAAGCATGCATCATGGTATAGCACGTTAGGTACGATTAATAGCATTGTTTGGCATTGTGAGCATGAATGTAATCAGATAAAGTAAAATGTAAAATGCATCTCGAATAGGGTGACTTGTCGGGCTGAGGTTGCTGGTAGTAGCACCCCGAGGGAAACTCTATGAGAGGTGACCGGATAAAACACGAGATCCTGATTAGTGTGCCTTGTCGGGCTGAGGTTGCTGGTAGTAGCACCCCGAGGGGACCTCTATGAAGGATGATTGGTTAAAATACGAAATTCAGAATAGGGTGCCTTGTCGGGCTGAGGTGCTGGTGTGTAGCACCCCGAGGGGTCCTCTATGAAGAATTAAAGCAATGAACAGCAAATAAGCACAACTGAGTGATAGAAACTGCATGTGTTAGGTTGATTGCATTGTGTGTTGTCGCATGTGTATGCCCTACTTGCTAAGAATTAGGCTTATGTTTTTGTGTTCTGTGGTGTAGGTGACGGAGCATTTTCTGGTGAGCTTGATATTGAGGATCAGGATTAGGTGCAGTCGGGGATTCACGGAGCTCGCCGGTGCAGGCTATTTGTCGGGGCGCTTCGATCTGATTCTTGGGGTTATTTTGGTAGTTGATTGAGTAGATATGTTTTGTGGTGGATTTTTGGTTGGAGTTGGTGGTTGTATGTCTATTTTGTGGTTTGATATTTGGGTTTTGTGGTGGATTTGTATATATTTTATTTTGTATTTGGAGATATTTTGGTTAGTTTAGGTAGTATGGTTTGATGTTTATAGAATTGGGTGATACTGGTTGGAATTGTGTTTTAAATGTACTGTTTTTCAGGTTTTGGATTTTGAAACTTTTAGCCGTTATATTGCTGATTTTTTTTTACATCTATAACGTCGGGTTACTTTCTATGAAAATTGTTTAAACGACGTTTTAAACGCGGGGTTAGTTAGCAAAGTAGTGCACCGAGCCGGGGTCGGTTCGGGGGCGTTACAAGTTTTGTGTAGGTTGTGAGTCTTGTGTAGGTTGTGGGCTAGTTATGGGTAGGTTGTGAGTCCTGTGCAGGTTGTGGGCCAGTTTTGTGTAGGTTGTGAGTCTTGTGTAGGTTGTGGGCTAGTTGTGGGTAGGTTGTGAGTCCTGTGCAGGTTGTGGGCCAGTTTTGTGTAAGTTGTGAGTCTTGTGCAGGTTGTGGGCTAGTTGTGTGTAGGTTGTGAGTCTTGTGTAGGCTGTGGGCTAGTTTTGTGTAGGTTGTGAGTCTTGTGTAGGTTATGGGCTAGTTGTGGGTAGGTTGTGAGTCCTGTCCAGGTTGTAGGCCAGTTTTGTGTAGGTTATGAGTCTTGTGTAGGTTGTGGGCTAGTTGTATGTAGGTTGTGAGTCTTGTGTAGGCTGGAGGCCAATTTTGTGTAGGTTGTGAGTCTTGTGCAGGTTATGGGTTAGTGGTATGTATGTTATGAGTCTTGTGCAGGCTGTTGGTGAGTTGTACGTAGGTTGTGAGTATCGTGCAGGTTGTGGGTGTAACACCTGGGTTTTTTTTTTAAATTATTATTATTATTTTTTTGAATAAATTAGTTAATTTCTTTTGTGTTAATTATTCGGTTAATTGTCGGATTTCTCGGGAGTGCCAGAAGAGAGGTGTAAACCGAGTGCGGAGTAAGAATCAGTTTAAGGGAAATTTTGACAATCATAAAACGAGGTTTGACGGGATTTCAAAATGGGGGGGGGGGGGGGGGGGCGCAAAACGGTAACTATCAATTTCTAAATTAATTGTTTTAATTAAAGAAAACAATTAATATTGTTTTCTTTAAAACAACCGAATGGCTTCACGAGGAAGCCATTCGGCTGTTTTCACTTCACCGAGGGCGAGAGAGAGCAGAACGGAGACGGAGTGGAGCGACGATCGCTGATTGAACCGCCGGCGATTTTCAACGTTTTCTGGTCAAGCAACAGCGGCGACTCCAGGGCTGACATTTTCAGCTGTTCCCGCGCGCAAAACTGACTGGTAAGCTCGATTTTTCCCCTGTTTTCTCTCTGTTCGGGGCCGAGAGTGACGAGCCAGCTTGGGTTCCGATCATCAGCCGTTTTTGGCTAGCCTCGGCGTCAAATGGCTGGGCTTAGGCTGGCATGAATCGTCAGGCAAGGGGGAAGGCTCTGGTGGAGTGAAAACTGAGAACTCCCAATGTGTGGGGTTCGGGTTTTCTAGGTAAAGCCCTGGAATTTCATTAAATTATGCTAATTGGGTGTGAGAGGGATTGATTGGTGAGGAAGTGGGTGGAATTGGATTGAAGTAGAATTTGTGTAGGTTGTGAGTCTTGTGTAGGTTGTGAGTCTTGTGTAGGTTGTGAGTCTTGTGTAGGTTGTGAGTCTTGTGTAGGTTGTGAGTCTTGTGTAGGTTGTGAGTCTTGTGTAGGTTGTGAGTCTTGTGTAGGTTGTGAGTCTTGTGCAGGTTATGGGTTAGTGGTATGTTATGTGTCTTGTGCAGGGTGTGGGTTAGTTGTATGCAGGTTGTGAGTCGTAAAACACGTTTTGAGTAGTCTGTATGTGACGTGTAGGTGTAGTCGTCGTTAGTGGTATGTTATGTGTCTTGTGCAGGGTGTGGGTTAGTTGTATGCAGGTTGTGAGTCGTAAAACACGTTTTGAGTAGTCTGTATGTGACGTGTAGGTGTAGTCGTCGTTAGTGGTATGTTATGTGTCTTGTGCAGGGTGTGGGTTAGTTGTATGCAGGTTGTGAGTCTTGTGTAGGTTGTGAGTCTTGTGTAGGTTGTGAGTCTTGTGCAGGTTATGGGTTAGTGGTATGTTATGTGTCTTGTGCAGGGTGTGGGTTAGTTGTATGCAGGTTGTGAGTCTTGTGTAGGTTGTGAGTCTTGTGTAGGTTGTGAGTCTTGTGTAGGTTGTGAGTCTTGTGTAGGTTGTGAGTCTTGTGTAGGTTGTGAGTCTTGTGTAGGTTGTGAGTCTTGTGTAGGTTGTGAGTCTTGTGTAGGTTGTGAGTCTTGTGTAGGTTGTGAGTCTTGTGTAGGTTGTGAGTCTTGTGTAGGTTGTGAGTCTTGTGTAGGTTGTGAGTCTTGTGTAGGTTGTGAGTCTTGTGTAGGTTGTGAGTCTTGTGTAGGTTGTGAGTCTTGTGTAGGTTGTGAGTCTTGTGTAGGTTGTGAGTCTTGTGCAGGTTATGGGTTAGTGGTATGTTATGTGTCTTGTGCAGGGTGTGGGTTAGTTGTATGCAGGTTGTGAGTCTTGTGTAGGTTGTGAGTCTTGTGTAGGTTGTGAGTCTTGTGTAGGTTGTGAGTCTTGTGTAGGTTGTGTTTTTTGGGGGTTTGACCTAGCTATAGTTATTCGTTTTGAATTAAATTGTAGTATGTTAAACTAGGTTGTTGGGGGAGTATGAGGCCGCTGAAATCGAGTCTTTCCGATAAGTGTAGAAAAAGTTATGCGCGTTTGAAGTTTCGAGCCGATTTTTTTATCGAACCAAGCTAGTGACCTGTTTAGTTGGGAATGGGTCGGGATAAGCTAGAAATGGTGATTTTAGGAGAAATTGGTGATTTCAAGCCTAAATACTAATGATGAATTTTAATTGTGTTAGGTAAGGCCGTAGGTGGCGTTACGTGTCAAACCCGAGCGAGCAGGGTGTGGGTTAGTTGTATGCAGGTTGTGAGTCGTAGGTACGCGTGTGAAGTGATGGGGATGTGGAGTTGTCATCAGTTGGTCATGGTACACCACAGTTGTTCGCATGTTGTGAGTCGTGTGTATGTTGTGAGTATGTCATGAGTAGTCTGTATGTGACGTGTAGGTGTAGTCGTCGTTAGTGGTATGTTATGTGTCTTGTGCAGGGTGTGGGTTAGTTGTATGCAGGTTGTGAGTCGTAGGTACGCGTGTGAAGTGATGGGGATGTGGAGTTGTCATCAGTTGGTCATGGTACACCACAGTTGTTTGCATGTTGTGAGTCGTGTGTATGTTGTGAGTATGTCATAAGTAGTCTGTATGTGACGTGTAGGTGTAGTCGTCGTTAGTGGTATGTTATGTGTCTTGTGCAGGGTGTGGGTTAGTTGTATGCAGGTTGTGAGTCGTAGGTACGCGTGTGAAGTGATGGGGATGTGGAGTTGTCATCAGTTGGTCATGGTACACCACAGTTGTTTGCATGTTGTGAGTCGTGTGTATGTTGTGAGTATGTCATAAGTAGTCTGTATGTGACGTGTAGGTGTAGTCGTCGTTAGTGGTATGTTATGTGTCTTGTGCAGGGTGTGGGTTAGTTGTATGCAGGTTGTGAGTCGTAGGTACGCGTGTGAAGTGATGGGGATGTGGAGTTGTCGTCAGTTGGTCATGGTACACCACAGTTGTTTGCATGTTGTGAGTCGTAAAACACGTTTTGAGTAGTCTGTATGTGACGTGTAGGTGTAGTCGTCGTTAGTGGTATGTATGTTATGAGTCTTGTGCAGGGTGTGGGTTAGTGGTATGTATGTTATGAGTCTTGTGCAGGGTGTGGGTTAGTGGTATGTATGTTATGAGTCTTGTGCAGGGTGTGGGTTAGTGGTATGTATGTTATGAGTCTTGTGCAGGGTGTGGGTTAGTGGTATGTATGTTATGAGTCTTGTGCAGGGTGTGGGTTAGTGGTATGTATGTTATGAGACTCGGGCCGGAGGTGATGTTCTCCGCGAATTCTGAGTGGGACTCGGGCCGGAGGTGAGGTGCTCTGCGAATTCTGAGTGGGACTCGGGCCGGAGGTGATGTGCTCTGCGAATTTCGAGTGAGACTCGTGCCGGAGGTGATGTGCTCTGGGAATTCCGAGTGAGACTCGGGCCGGAGGTGATGTGCTTCGCGAATTCCAAGTGGGACTCGGGCCGGAGGTGATGTGCTCCGCGAATTCCGAGTGAGACTAGGGCCGGAGGAGGTAAGCAGGTTAAGGGCCGTAGATACGTATGTGATGGGAAGTTTTCGGTAGTCGGTCATGGTGTGTAGGTTGTTATTCGTATGCAGATTGTGGGCCAGCTTTGCATAGGTTGTGAGTCTTGTGTTGGTTGTGGGTTAGTGGTATGTATGTTATGAGTCTTGTGCAGGCCGGAGGTGAGTTGTACGTAGGTTATGAGTATCGTGTAGGTTGTTGGTCAGTTGTGCGTGTGTGATTTGTCTGGTGAGGTTGTGGGTCAGTCGTGCGTAGGTGGTGAGTCTGGTGGGGTTGTGGGTAAGTTTTGCGTATGTGGAGAGTCAGTCGTTCGTAGGTTGTGGGTTTGGTGAGCCTTGTGTGTGTTGTGGCCATATGTACGTATGTGTATGTGTAGTCATTGTTCGTTGTGTGTTGTGAGTCTTGCATACGTGGCGGGTTGTGGATACGGATGTGGACGAGAAGTTGTCGTTAGTTGGGCATGTTGTGTAGGTTGTAGGATAGTTTTGTGCAGGTTGTAGGATAGTTTTGTGCAGGTTGTGAATCTTGTGTGGGTTGTTGGCTAGTTGTGTGTATGTTATGAGTCTTGTGCAGGTTATGGGTTAATGATAAATATGTTACAAGTCTTGTACTGGTTGTGGGCTAGTGGCACGTATGTTATGAGTCTTATGCAGGCAGTGGGTGAATTGTACGTCAGTTGTGAGCTTTGTACACGTTATGGGTCGTAGGCACGTTTGTGATGTGATGCGTATGTCGAGTAGTTGTTAGTTGATTGTGATGTGATGCGGTGAGATGATGACAACGTGTGTAGAGACCTGCATGTGTTAGGTTTGCATAACCAGTTTTCATGCTTCACGTTTATCTTTCAGCACTTTACTTGCTAAGCTTTGAGCTTACGGTGGGTTCTGTGGTGTAGGTATTGCTGAGCTGGTGGGTGTGTACCGAGAATCTGACTAGAAGTAGGTGGCAGTTGATGGCGTGCGACCAGGGCCCCGGTTGATGACAGTGTTAGGGCGACCCGACCCAGGAAGAGCCGTAGCATGGTGTTAATGGGGAGTAGGACTGTTTTTCTTTTGTGGGTGTATTTGTATTTGTTGTTTATAGTCATAGTTAAGGATGATATGTCACCCTATACTGTGGACTTTCTTCATTTTGGTCGATAGCATTTTTGTTCTGTTATGATGATTGTTTGGAGATTTCGTAAACTGGATAGTTGTGTAGGAGTATTCTGGATTGGTTGGGATTTATTTGTGTGCAGGTACTTAGCATTTTGGGGGCGCCATTTTCAGGCGTTACTCTGCCGAAACTTTCGGGGAGGACGCCGTGGTGCTTAATGGTTAGGGTTAAGGAAAATTAGTGAGTCGTTTAACTCAGAGTAGTCCCTGTAGCGAACCGGGAATCTGGGTGGTTTTCGGGGCATTACAGTGAGTCAGTTCTACATAAGTTATGAGTTTTGTGCACGTTGTGGGTCGTATGTATGTTTGTGATGTGATGCGCATGTGAAGTCGTAGTTAGTTGGTTATGTTCAGCATGCATCGTGGTTTAAAAGCTACGCAAAATGTTTTGAGCATGTTTTTAAGCACGGAGGGAGAGTAGTGGATGTGAGGTACGGTGTGGACAGGCGACAGTGGGCTGGAGTGTGACTCTGGGCCCCGCTTCCGGGATGAGCTGGAGCGGTGGCGACGTGCCAGTAAAGAGTGCGGTGTATTGGCCGACTGTCCCGGGCGGTTGCACTTCGAGTCGAGACAGTGGGTTGGAGTGTGACTGTGGGCCCCGCTTCCGGGACGAGCTGGAGCGGTGGCGACGTGCTGGTGGTAGTGCAGTGTATTGGTCGACTGCTCCGGGCGATTGCATTTCGTGTAACACCCGGTTTTAACAGGATTAATATTTCAATGTATATAATGGCATTTTTGTGAATATGTCGGATTAAGCCTGTTTCGCGAACGGAAAGCGTCATTAGAATCCTGATGATTTATATGAATTTTAGGAGAAATATGGAAATTTTAGATATCCAAATCAAAGGTATACGGTCAAGCTTCCGTTTTTAACCCTATAGTGGTTTAATTCATAGAAATAGTAAACGAAGTCCGTTTGACGAACGGAAAGTTTTGTTAGAGCTCTAGTAATAAATCGAAATTATTGGTGAAATAAAAAAATTTAGAGAAACCGAATCGATGGACTAAATGACGAGATAGTTGAATATTAAGCTAGAAGGGCAAAATGGTAATTTAGTAAGTTAAATTTTATTATTTAAAGAAAACATCCTTCAGTTGTTTTCATCCTTCACGAAAATTCTCCAGAGAGAATTTCTTCCCCCCCCCCCCCTCCGCGGCGATCTTCCTTCAACGCCGACGATCCATCCATTTCCGGCGATCGATCGTTAACATTTTCTTCTCCAATCACGATTCTAGATAAGTTTCTATTGTTTACCGGCCTTTATTCTTGAATTTTAAGGTTGTTAAACGATTAGGGTTTTGTTAGGTTTTGTCGAAAATAACCGGGTTTTGTTAGGAAATGTTAGATATTGCCTTATATACGATTATTGGACGTAGTTAGATAGTATAAATGCTTGGGTTGTGATTTTTGGGTATTTGAAGCTTGGAAAACTCCATTAATGGAGGTTTTGATATGTTGAGCGTGAAATGCTCGACGAAATACCTCAATGAAGTATTTTGGAGTTTTAAGAAATTTCTTTAGTTAAGGTTTCGTTAATTTGGACGTTTAATGATTTAAACGCGTTTTAACGACGATTGCTGTGAATTTGCCTTAGGTAAAAAACGCTTGTGGATGGAGCTTGAAATTACAACGAACGTCAGGTAAGTCTTCGTGACTCGCTTGGCCGATCCGGCCTACACTATAGGAGTGTTATTGTTCGAGGATATTTGGTGATGTATTGTTTAGTGTAGGTCAGATGGGTAGTTTAGGTTGATTGTGCACTAGAATGTTCTTTTCTTAGGTTACATGTTTGTTTTTTGTTTTTCTTACGTTTAATGTATCGTACATGTTCATGCATCATGGTTTTCGAATAAACATAGAAAATGAATTTCCGCACTATGTTTTTCATGAAAAGGAAAAGGAAAAAAAAAAAGAAATGAATAGCAAAAAGGTAGGAATGTTTATGAAAAGGAAATAATGAATAGCGAAAAGGTAGGAAATGAATAGCGAAAAGGTAGGATGATTGCATGATTTTACGAATAGCATACGCATAGTACGCATTTGCATTTACGTAGATTTACTGAGCCTTTAGCTCATAGATTGTCTCTATGGTGTAGGTGGCTTTGAAGCAGATGAGAAAGATGTTCTTCCGCCCGACGTATGAACCGGTTGGTGAAAGATGGCCCGTGGGAGTGTGCTGGGCAGTCGGTGCGCATTTTGACCCGTGGGGATGTAAGTAAGTGTTTTAGGATTGATGGATAGGAGATAGGGTATTGTACGGATAGAACATTTTAGGATGCTTGGTTCTGGATAACTGATAAAAGATGTTTGATGTTTTGGTAAACTTGTTTTATAAAACGTTTTACTAAGTTTTATTCGGATTTTTATAGAAATGTTTGGGGACATTTTAGGTTAAGCATGGATATGCTCGGGTTTTTGAGCTATCCACGTAGGTGGATTTCGTAGAGTTTATCTCGAGTTAATTGGATTTTAGGATACGTTTTGAGTCGTTTATTTGGTGGTTGACGAAATGCGAAATGAGTGAAGTTATGAATGGTTTTATGTTGAAATGTTTTAGTGTGTATATGTAGTAAGGAAATTGTGTAGGAAAGAAAGAAGAAAGAAGGAAGGAGAGAGGGGCAAGCTCCCTGGAATTTCGGATTCCAAGGAGGTTTCCGATCGATCGCCTGAAGAGGTGATCGATCGGCTGGTGATCGATCGCCCAACAAGAGGCGATCAATCGGTTGGTGATCGATCGCTGGGGCGATCGATCGCCAGTGTGAGGGGCAATCGAGCGCCCCTCAAATTTTTGTTCTGGCGATTGATCGCCCCTGTAATTTTTGGGACGATTGTCCCTTTTGCCCTCCATCGATTGTTATGTTATTTTAAGTTTCATTTAATTGTTTCATAACTTGTTTTATGTTTTATTCAAATGGTTTTAAAAGAGTTTTTGAATGATTTTAACGATTTAGTCTACGATTTAAATTCCGCTCAAACGTTACGAAGTTTATAAGGATAAAAAAAAATAATACGGAAAATTAGGAATAGTTTACGGGACGTTACACTTCGAGTCGGGATAGTGGCGAGAATGTGACCTATGGGCCCGACTTCCGGGACGAGCTGTAGCGGTGGCGACGTGCCGATGACAGTGCGGTGTATCGTCCGACTGTCACTGGCGGTTACATTTCGAATCGGGAAAGAAGGGTTTTGGGTGTGACTTATGAACCCCGTTCCTGGAGGAACCGGGACGGCGGTGTATGGACTGATTGCCCGGTGCGGTTACATTCCAAACCTCGGTGAGATGCGATGCGATGCGATGCGGTCAGATGATGACAACGTGTGTAGAGACCTGCATGTGTTAGGATTGCATAACCAGTTTTCATGCTTCACGTTTATTTTTTAGCATTTTACTTGTTAAGCTTTGAGCTTACAGTGTGTTCTGGGGTGTAGGTACTGCTGAGTTGGTGGGTGTGTACCGAGAGTCTGACCAGGAGTAGGTGGTAGTTGGTGACGTGCGACCAGGGCCCTGATTGATGACAGTGTTAGGGCGACTCGACCCAGGAGGAGCCGTAGTACGGTGTTGATAGGGAATATGACTTTTTGTCTTTTGTGGGGGTAGTTTGTATTTATTGTATATAGTCATAATTAAGGGTGATCTGTGTAGCGACCATTAAACCTATCCCTTAATTTCCCGTATAAATTTTTTTTTTTTATAAATCTTGAGTAAACTTTTAAATCGGAATCTGAATAGTTGAAATCGTTTGGAAAATGGTTTAAAACAAACATCAAAATCAATTAAAATCGCATAAAAGAAACAGAGGAAAACACATAGCAAAAGCGAGGGCAAAAGGGGCAATTGGCCCATAAAAAAACCATAGCCGATCGATCGGCAGTATTAAGAAAATAGGGGGCGATCGATCGACCCACACATCAGGCGATCGATCGCCCCTGCGATCGATCCCTAGCAGATCGATCGATCGGCATACTCTCTGGATTTTTTTCCAGAGAGTGCAGACAATTTATGCCGATCGATCGCCTCCTTAGGCGATCGATTGGTAACCTCTCTGGAATCCAAAATTCCAGAGAGTTTGCTTCTCGCTTTTTTTTCTTTCCCTGCATATATCATCACACTTTACCTATTCTTCCTTAAACTTCAACATAAAACCACTCAAACGTATCCTAAACCAAATCAAAACAAGACCTAATCCACGAAATCCAACTGCATGGATAGCTCTAAAACTCGAGTGTATCCATACTTAACCTAAAACACCTCCAAACAATTCCATAAAAATCCAAATAAAAAGCTTAGCAAAACATTTTATAAATCGAGTTTACCAAAACATCAAACATCGTTTTATCTACTATCCAGATACCAAACATCATAAAATGATTCAACTATACAATTTTCCTATTTTTCTATCTATCAAATCCTCGAAACACTTACATACATCCCCAAAACACTTACATACATCCCCACGGGTCAAAATGAGCGTTGAATACCCAGCGCACTCCCACGGGCCATCCTCCGTCAACATGCTCATGCGTCGGGTGGAGGAACGTCATCCTCACCTGTATCGAATTCACTTATGCCAAAGAAAATAAACTATGAGCTAAGGAGCTCAGCAAATCTACGTAAATGCAAATGCATGCTGTGCGTATGCGGTTCATAAATCATGCCGACATTTTCATTGTTTCATTACAGAACAGAATGTCATCAAGGTCTAAACTCTCACCAGATGGAAAGGGCACGTCTGGCGGTTAGACAGCCCTTTCCATCTACCGGGGAAAAAACATGCTCACATCCCTAAACAGCCATGTCTGAACCCCACCCCGTCGTGACCAGATTACGTACATTTATTTGTTTAATTCATTTCTTTTTTAAACACGTGCAGAAATCTGTTTTTATGCTATTTTGAAAGAACGTGATCCATGTACAGATCATAATTAACATAATGTAAACATATATCGTGGATGCCATCAAACGTCGCAAGCATAACCTATAAAAGAAAACTAACCCTAACTACCCAACCAAAGCATGTAAAAGCACATAACACCAAAATCCTTAACAACAAACTTGACTTACGGTGTAGGCCTATAGGCCAAACAAACACGTAGACTTACATCGCGTCCGTTGCAATTAAAGCCCCATCCACGAGTGTTGTTCACCCATGGCAATTCACAACATTAATCATTAAAATCTAGTCTAAACCATTGAGTTTCGAAAACTAAAAACTCTTAGCTAAAGGAAATTTGTTAAAACTCTAATTTAACTCGTTGAGGCATTTTATAGAGCAATTCATGCTCATGAATTTCTAAACCTCCATTAATGGGGTTTTTTTTTAAACCTCCAACCACCAAACTCTTTAACAACCTCATTAAACCAACTAACTCTTACAAATCACCATAAATACGCCTATTAGAATCATAAATTCCATAAATACCCTAAATCCACGTTTTTGACAAAACCCTAACGAAACCCTAACCGTATAACTCTGCGAAACCAAAATCTAAAGCTCCAAAACAATAGACTCTTACCTAGGGTCGGGATTAGAGAAGAAAACGCGAAGAACGGAAGTCGATCGGAGAAGCTTCAATCGCCGGAAGAAGAGAATGCACGAGGGGAAGAAAAAAAATCGCTGATGAAGAGTTCTCTGGAGAAAATTTGCGTAAGTGTTAAGGAGAAAGAGAGGGGTTGTGATATTTTATAAAATTTTGACTTGCCAAATTACCATCATGCCCCTCTATTGATTTTCTATTTATTTCTCCACTTATTTCGTTATTTATCCAACGACTTGGTTTTCTTCAAATTTTCATATTTCACCAATAATTCCAATTTATTATTAAGGCTCCATTAAAACTTTTCGTTCGCAAAACAGACTTAATTTGACATATTTACAAAAATACCATTATATATTAGAATAACAAAATCCCGTAAAATCGGGTGTTACATTTTATCCACCTTATTTAAAATTTTGTCCTCAAAATTTGATTACACAAATAGTTCAGGATATTTCGACATCATATTCTGCTGCCTCTCCCAAGTAGTCTCTTCTACATCGTGATTCCGCCATAGAACCTTTACCAGCGGGATCTCCTTATTACGCAACACCTTGATTGAGGACTCTAAAATTCGTACCGGCTTTTCCACTTAGGTTAGCGTTGGTCGCACCTCGATTTCTCTTGTCTCAATGACGTGTGATGGATAACGCACGCATTTTCTGAGCATGGACACGTGAAACACATCGTGAATACCTTCCATGGATGCCGGAAGCTGTAACCTGTACGCCATAGTCCCGATCCTCTTCAAAATAGGAAAGGGCCCCACATAATGAGGGTTCAACTTGCCTCTTTTTCCGAACCGTATAACGCCCTTAAACGGAGAAATCTTCAAATATACCTCATCACCCTCATCAAACTCCAAGTTCCTCCATCTAGTGTCAACATAACTCTTTTGGTGGCTCTGTGCTATCTCTATACGTTGCCTGATAACAGCGATCTTCTCCGCTGTTTGCTGCAAAATATCTGGGCTGATCATACTAGCTTCACCAACCCCGTCCCAGTATAGCAGAGACCTACACTTTCGACCATACAATGCCTCATATGGAGCCATGCCAATCGTAGCCAGGAAGCTATTGTTGTACGAGAACTCAATCAAGTGTAAATATCGACTCCACGAGCCCTGAAACTCCAGCACGCAAGCTCTAAGCATATCCTCAAGAATCTGATTTGTTCTTTCTGTCTGTCCGTCAGTCTGAGGATGAAACGCTGTGCTAAAATTCAACTGAGTTCCCATAGCCTTATGTAGACTCTTCTAGAATTTCGAAGTAAACCTGGCATCTCTATCGGAGACAATCGAAAGAGGCACTCCATGTAATCTGACAATCTCTTGGGTCGTCTTTGTCAAACGGTCCACAATCACCCAGATGCCATCGTGCCCCTTCGTCGTTCTCGGGAGTCCAACTATGAAATCCATGGAGATCTGCTCTCGTTTTCACTCCGAAATCGGCAGTGACTGTAAGGTTCCGGCTAGCCTTTGGTGTTCTGCCTTAACCTGTTGGCAAACCAGGCAGGTTTCCACATACCTGGCAAACTCTCTCTTCATGTTTGGCCACCAGAAGTGTTGTCTCAGGTCTCTATACATTTTCATGCTCCCTGGATGCACTGAGTATGCCGAGGAGTGTGCCTCGGTTAAGATCTCTCTCTTCAACTCCTCATTGTTAGGCACGTACCACCTATGCCTGAATCTCAATACGCCATCATCCGACAGGATGAAATTGGACAGATCCTCAGATGTCATGCTCAATCGATATCTCTCACACTCCAAGTCTGCCTTCTGAGCCTCTCGGAGTTTGTCAATTATTGTCGGCCTAAGAGAAATGTTCGTGAACATAGTGGACAACTCGGCCACGATCTCCACATCAAACCTCTCAATCTCAGACCTTAGCATTACCGACATCAACGCAAGCGAAGGCTGACTCATAGCGGGCATTCGGCTCAAGGCATCAGCGACTTTATTTGCCTTCCCTAGTTGGTATTTAATTTCAAAGTCATAATCTTTAATGAATTCCAACCACCTTCTTTGCCGCATGCTCAACTCTTTCTATGTAAATAGATACTTTAAGCTCCTTTTGATCTGAGAACACCTCACACTGCTGCCCATACAGATAGTGTCTCCAGATTTTTAATGCAAAAACAACCGCTACAAGCTCAAGATCGTGTGTCGGATAATTTTGCTCATAAGGCTTCAACTGCCGAGAAGCATAAGCAATTACCCTGCCCTCCTGCATCAATACACACCCCAGTCCGATCTTTGAGGCATCGCAATAAATACTGAACTTATCGCCTTCAACTGGCAATGTTAACACTGGTGCTGTAGTCAACTTTCATTTCAGCTCATTGAAGCTCTTCTCACATGCAGCAGACCATACAAACTTTTCATTTTTCCTGGTCAAATGAGAAAAAAGGAATGCGATCTTTGAAAATCCCTCGATGAACTTCCTGTAATACCCGGCCAATCCAAGAAATCCACGTACCTCTCGCACGTTTTTAGGCTGTGGCCAATCCCTGATAACTTCAATTTTAGTTGGATCCACTGAGATTCCCTCCTGAGATATGATATGGCCGAGAAAGTTTATTCTATCCAGCCAAAACTCGCACTTAGAGAACTTTGGATATAATTGATGTTGGCACAGAATCCTCAGAACAATTCGCAAGTGCTCCTCGTGCTCTTCCTTTGTCTTTGAATAGATCAAGATGTCATCAATGAAGACGACGAAAAACTTGTCTAAATACTCCTTAAAAACACGGTTCATCAAATACATAAATGTTGCAGGAGAATTAGTAAGTCTAAAAGACATCACAAGAAATTCGTAATGTCCATACCTCGTTAGGAATGCCGTTTTCTGAACATCTTCTCTCCAAACCTTCAACTGATAATAACCCGAGCGTAGGTCAATCCTCGAAAACACTCGGGCACCCTACAGTTGATCAAACAGGTCATCAATCTGGGGCAGTAGATACTTATTCTTCACCGTTAGCTTATTCAACTCTCTGTAATCCACGCACATTCGGAGGGTTCCGTCATTCTTCTTAACAAACGTGCGATCTTTGAAAATCCCTCGATGAACTTCCTGTAATACCCAGCCAATCCAAGAAATTCACATACCTCTCGCACGTTTTTAGGCTGCAGCCAATCCCTGATAACTTCAATCTTAGTCGGATCCACTGAGATTCCCTCCTGAGATATGATATGGCCGAGAAAGTTTATTCTATCCAGCCAAAACTCGCACTTAGAGAACTTTGGTTATAATTGATGTTGGCACAGAATCCTCAGAACAATTTGCAAGTGCTCCTCGTGCTCTTCCTTTGTCTTTGAATAGATCAAGATGTCATCAATGAAGATGAAGAAAAACTTGTCTAAATACTCCTTAAAAACACGGTTCATCAAATCCATAAACACTGCAGGAGCATTAGTAAGTCCAAAAGACATCACAAGAAATTCATAATGTCCATACCTCGTTAGGAATGCCGTTTACTGAACATCTTCTCTCCGAACCTTCAACTGATAATAACCCGAGCGTAGGTCAATCCTCGAAAACACTCGGGCACCCTGCAGTTAATCAAACAGGTCATCAATACGGGGCAGTGGATACTTATTCTTCACCGTTAGCTTATTCAACTCTCTGTAATCCACGCACATTCGGAGGGTTCCGTCCTTCTTCTTAACAAACAAATCTGGCGCACCCCAAGGAGAGAAACTGGGTCGAATGAACCCCTTGTCTAAAAACTCCTCTAACTGAGTCTTAAGCTCCTTTAGTTCAGCAGGTGCCAGTCTATACGGATTCTTCAATACAGGCCCAGAGCCTGGATAAACATCAATGGTGAACTCGATCTCTCTATCCGGTGGTAATCAAGGAAGATCGTCGAGGAAGATCTCAGAGAATTCTCTAACTACTGGAAGGTCTTCTGGTTTTACCCCTTTGAGCAGCTGAGTATCGATCACTGTAACCAGATAAACAGAGCATTCGCCCTTAAACTGCTCTTGGACCTTCATAGAATAGGAAATGGGTGACCCACTTGACCTATTTATTGCCTGATATGAAAACTCTTCCTTATCCAGAGGCCAAAAAGTTACCAACCCGGATCGGCAGTCAATGGTAGCAAAATGACATGACAGCCAGTCCATTCCAAAAATCAGATCATACCGCTCTATGCCCATAACTATCAACCGGGCGTAGAGTGTGTTATTCCCCACCGAGACGACATTGCCTTGGAAGATACGATCGGACTGCATATGCGCTCCCGAAGGTAGCATCACTCTATACTCATACTCTGCTAACTCAGACACTAACCCCAATCTAGTCATGCAAGCAGTTGAAATGAAGGAGTGCGTAACTCCCGTGTCTATCAAAGAAAATACTGGTACACCCATGACTAAGATAGTACCTGCTATAACAGATGGTTGAGCCTCGTCGTCGACGTCACCAGGCTCTATAAAAGCGAAGATCCTTGGCATGACCCTCCTCTGATCTCTGCCTGGTTGATCTCGGCCAGGCTTCGGGCAATCTTTGACGAAATGGCCAGTCTGACCACATCGATAGCATTTGTCAGTCCCTAATCGGCATTCACCACTATGCTCCTTCTGGCATTTAGGGCACCAAGGCATTTGAGCAGTCCCCTGTACTTGTTTTTCTTTGCCCCGGTCATTACCTCCTTCAAATGGTCTCTTGACACTCCTTTGTTGTTGTACTGGTGGCTGTCCTTTTTGTTGCCAACCTCAATTCCGTAACTGAGGCTGGATCTCACGAAAGAAACCCTTAGCAGGCTCTCTTGGCATAACACAGGTCAATTCTGCAGCCTCAAACTCCAAGGCTCTTGCCACGATGTCTTTGTAGGGCACATCTAAAATGCCAGATACTATGATATTCTTTCAAATCTCCGGGTTTAGCCCATCCATAAACTGTTGCACCTTGTCTTCATTGTCGCTAACTAAGCGCGGTGCAAACCATGATAAGGCTTCAAACTTCCTAATATACTCCGCAATTGTACTGGTCTGCTTCAGCTGCGTGAACTCCGCTCTTTTTGCCGCCCTCACCGTACGGCTGAAATATTTATCAAAGAACAAGGTCTTAAACCATTCCCACCTCATCAATGTCACGTCTGTAGTCGCCTTAATCAAATCCCACCAAAATCGGGCATCCAATGCCAGGTGGAAAGTGACGCACGTGACCTTCTCAGCATCAGTTCTTGAATGTTTGAAGTTTTAGAAAACATCAAATTTTGACTTTTGAGTAGACCTCTAAGTTTGGTTCAAAGTTTTTCCGAGTTTCGTGTAAGATTGTGTAACAAACCGGGTTCAGAAAACTCGGGTCGTTACAGTATGGTATCAGAGACATTCAGTTAAACCGTTCAAAAGATTACTCATCAGTGCTAATGTTGAATTTGAAAATCTAACGGTGGATGTCTTCAGAAGTTACTGTGCACCAGATGACTTCGCCTTTGAAAAACCAGCGGTGGATGTTGTCTTTGAGAATCCATCGGTGGATGTTGAACTTTGTAAGACCTTGTCGTTTAGCTATCGGTGGATGTAAACTTTGGGAGACCTTGTCGTTTAGCTATCGATGGATGTCTTCGGAAGACTCTGCCATCGGCAGATGTATACTTTGTTGTTTAGCTAGCGGTGGATGTAAACTTTGAATGCCAACGGTGGATGTACACTATTTTATCATTTTCTACTAGCGGTGGATGTAGCCTTAGAATGCCAGTGGTGGATGTGGATTTTTTTGTTTAGCTGGAGGTGGATGTACACTATTTTATCATTTTCTGCTAGCGGTGGATGTAGCCTTATAATGCCAGTGGTGGATGTGGATTTTGTCATTTAGCTGGCGGTGGAGCGGCCTTTGAATGTCAGCGGTGGATGTGACATTTTTATCATTTTCTGCTATGTTTTGCTATCACACCCTGAACACTTAACAGAATTGTTAAACAACTAAAATACCCTTTTCAAATGGTATTTCCACTAAAGATTTAGGTACATATATATGGAGGACAATATTTGTGACGACCCTTTAAATATTCCTAATTTTCCATATTATTATTATTTTTTTAATACTTTAATCTATACGAACCTTAAGTTAAGCATTTAAACGAAGAACCATTTAAAAATCTTTTAAATCGAAATCAGAACCAGAATGAAAATTGTTTAAATGTTCATAAATCAATTAAAATAAAACTTAAAACAATTTCTTAAAACAATTAAAAAAAACATTTAAAACAATTAAAACATTTACTCAATCGGCGGAGGGCAAAAAGAAGTTTCATCCTAAAATATAAAGGGGTGATCGATCGCCATCATAAAAATGGAGGGGCAATATCGCTGTGACCATCGATCGCCTCGCGATCGATGGTCAGGCGATCGATCGCCCCTTTGTGGGGGATCGATCGCCACACGCTCTGGAATTTTCCAGAGCGTGGCGACCAAAGGGGCGATCGATCCCCTCCTCAGGAGATCGATCGCCACCCTCCCTGGAATTTCAATTCCAGGGAGCGCCTTCCTCCCCTTTCCCATTTTCTCTTCCTCTTCCATTCTATCTTTTTCCTTTCCTCCCTTGCACGATATACCTACAAACACCTAACACACCATTCACCATTTCATCACACACTTCATACATTTTTAAAATACAATTTAACATAAAACCCTAAATACTCGTATCTCCTCCATAGCCTCATTTAAACCGACTCGAAACACATTTAGAACGAAAAATATTTTCAAGAAAATGAACTGCATGGATATGTTTAAAAACCAAACATATGTCATTTACCAAACATTTTATAAAACAAGTTTCTAAAACGTTTAAAAACTTCAGAACGTAAACCTATCAACTAGTCAGAACCAAACATCCTACAATGTTCTGACTACACAATTTTCCTACTATCTAACTACCGTGTCCCAAAATACCTTTACATGATTCCCCACGGGTCAAAACGCACCGACTACCCAGCGCACTCCCACAGGCCATCCTCCTTCAATCTGTACGATCGTCTGGTAGAGGAAAATCCTCCTCACCTGGATCTATGTCACCTACACCATAAAGACACCTATGAGATAAAAATCTCAGTAAGCTCTACGTAAATGCTAATGCATGATCATGTATGCTCAATGCTTATGAAAACCATCCATGTCAATGCATATATCAGTACGTGTCAGTTTATGGTTATCGAAAACGCTCGACAGATGGATAGGGCACGTCCAGCGGATAGACAGCCCACACCATATGAAGTGAGGAAAACCCGCTCACCACGGAACGACAGGTCTGAACCTCATCCTCGATAACCCCATGTCATGGTTGTTTACTGTGATACTTTACTTGCCTTTACATGGATGTTCTTTTCATAAAATTCGTGCGTAAATTCATTTTCATGACATTTTTAAAACCATGATGCATGAACAGTTCAATATAACATAAACATAAAGAGTATACCATTAAAACTCGACAAATACCATCAAACAATCAACCTATAAAACAACCGAACCTAATCTACCCAACCAAGACAATTTAAACAAACACGTCACCGAAACTCCTCGAGACGACTTCGACGTACGGTGTAGGCCTATCGGCTAGAGTAAGTCACGAGAACTTACCTCGTGCGCGTTGGACTTCAAGCTCCGTCCACAAGCGTCGTTTACATAATAAATTCACAACGTCGACATTAAAACAAATTCGAACCATTAACGTCCAATTTAACAAAATCCTTAACTAAGGAAATTTCTAAAATTCTAACTTAACAAATCGAGGCATTTTAATAACAATTAGTGCTCGATACCTCGAAATTTCCAATAACGAGTTTTCCAAAAACCCCTAAAATTCTCAAACTTTAACATTTCTCACAATTCGATTTAACTTCGTCCAATAACATCCAATACGTTCAATATATTCACAACTACGATAAACCTATAAATTTCAAACCCTAAATCACGTTTTTCACAAACCCTAAACGAAACCCTAATCGTTTTTAACTCCGCAAAACTAAGAACTAAAGCCGGGAAACGTTAGAGACTTACTTAGAATGGTGAATGGAGAAGAAAACACGAAGAACCGGAGGTTAATCGGAGAGAAATCGCCGGTGTTGAGGAGGGATCGCCGCAAAGAGAGGGGAGAATCGCAGGGGAGGGAGAAAAAGGTCGTGGCTTGCTGGAGAAGAAGAGGAATTAAGATTTTTAATATAATTTTAGCTTGTCAAATTACCATATCGCCCTTCCTTTGATTTCCTATTTGTTTCGTCCTTTGTTTCGTTAATTAGCTAACGATTCGGCTTCTCCAAATTTTCTTATTTCACCAATATCTTCAACTTATTATAAGGGTTCAATTAAAACTGTCCGTTCGCAATTCGGACCTCGTTTACTATTTTTACCAAAGTATCATTTGTATTACGATAAACGTAATTTTCGTAAAATTAGCGTTACGACTCCTAAAATTTTCTGAAATTTTCTTAAAATCCTTATTAATTATTAGGATCGTAATAATTCTTTCTTTTCACGAAATCAACTTAATTTGACATATTTACAAAAATATCATTTATATTAAAATATAAATATTACGTACAGCCGGGTATTACAATCCATCCACCTTATTTAAATTTTGTCCTCAAAATTTGATCATACAAACAACTCGGGATACTTGGCCATCATATCTTGCTGTCGCTCCCAAGTCGCTTCTTCAACCTCGTGGTTCCGCCATAGGACTTTAACTAGCGGAATCTCTTTGTTGCGCAATACTTTGATGGACGACTCCAAAATACGTACGGGCTTCTCCACATAAGTCAAAGTAGGCTGTACCTCGATGTCTTTCACCTCCACAATATGCGATGGATCGCGCAAACATTTTTGAAGCATAGACACATGAAATACGTCGTGGATGCCTTCCATTGAAGCTGGAAGCTGAAGTCGATAGGCCATCTTCCCGATCTTCTTCAAAATAGGAAAGGGCCCCACATAACGAGGGTTTAACTTGCTCTTCCTTCTGAATCGCATCACACCTTTAAACGGAGAAACTTTCAAATAAACCTCGTCACCTTCTTTAAATTCTAGTTCTCTCCGTCTTGTGTCAGCATAGCTCTTCTGTCGACTCTGAGCTATCTCGATACGCTGTCGAATAATGGCAATCTTCTCTGCCGTTTGCTATAGAATCTCAGGACCAACGATACTGGCTTCACTAACCTCGTCCCAATATAACGGAGATCTACACTTTCAACCATACAAAGCTTTATATGAAGCCATACCAATGGTAGCCTGGAAGCTGTTGTTGTAAGAGAATTCTACTAGTGGCAAATATCTGCTCCACGAGCTCTGAAATTCCAGCACACAAGCTCTAAGCATATCCTCCAGAATCTGATTCGTCCTCTCAGTCTGTCCATCAATCTGAGGATGAAATGCCGTGCTGAAATTAAGCTGAGTCCCCGTAGCTTTGTGCAAACTCTTCCAGAACTTCAATGTAAATCTCGGATCTCTGTCTGAGACAATCAAAACTGGCACTCCATGCAGTCTAACAACCTCCTGCACATAAAGCTCGGCGAGCTGGTCCATCGAAGACGTCATCTTTATAGATAAGAAGTGGGCCGACTTTGTCAATCGGTCGACAATCACCCAGATGCCATCATGGCACTTCGTCGTCCTCGGGAGCCCCACAATAAAATCCATGGAGATTTGCTCCCATTTCCACTCTGGAATCGGCAGTGGCTGTAGTGTTCTGGCCGGCCTCTGGTGTTCTGCCTTAACCTATTGACAAACTAAACAAGTTTCAACGTACTTGGCGACCTCACTCTTCATATTCAGCCACCAAAAGTGTTTCTTTAAGTCTCTATACATTTTAGTGCTTCATGGATGCACAGAGTAAGCTGAAGAGTGTGCTTCGGCCAATATCTCCTTCTTTAACTCCTCATCGCTAGGCACGTACCATCTATGCCTGAACTTCAGAATATCATCATCTGACAAGTTAAATTCAGATACGTCTCCAGATGTCAAACTCAATCGAAGCTCCTCACACTCCATATCATTCTGCTGAGCCTCACGTATCTTATCCAAAATAGTTGGCCTAAGAGAAATGTTGGTGAGCATACTGGACAACTCTGTCACTATCTCCACATCGAACCTCTCAATCTCAGACCGCAGTGTAACTGACAATGCTGCAAGTGAAGGCTGACTCGCAGTAGGCACTCGGCTCAGAGCATCAGCGACCTTATTCGCCTTTCCTGGGTGGTATTTAATATCGAAATCATAGTCCTTTACGAACTCCAGCCACCTTCTTTGTCGCATATTAAGTTCCTTCTGTGTGAATAAGTACTTCAAGTTTTTGTGGTCAGAAAATATCTCGCGCTGCTGCCCATATAAATAATGTCTCCATATCTTCAGTGCAAAGACCACAGCTGCTAACTCCAGATCATGCGTAGGATAATTATGCTCATACGGCTTCAACTGCCGAGAAGCATACGCGATAATCTTTCCTTCCTGCATCAATACACAACCGAGTCCAACTCCAGACGCATCGCAATAAATACTAAATTTGTCACCTTCAACAGTAGCATCAGTACTGGAGCTGAGGTCAACTTCTGCTTCAACTCCATAAAACTGTCATCACAAGCAGTCGACCATACAAACTTCTCGTTCTTCCGAGTCAAACGTGAAAGAGGAACTGCAATCTTCAAAAATCCCTCTATGAACTTTCGATAATAGCCAGCTAATCCAAGAAATCCTCATACTTCACGCACGTTCTTAGGCTGTGGCCAATCTCTGACCACCTGAATCTTGCTCGGATCTACATAAACCCCTTCTTCTGATATAATGTGGCCAAGAAAACTGACCCGATCCAGCCAAAACTCACATTTGGAGAACTTTGGATATAGCTGGTGTCATTGTAAAATTCTGAGAACAATCCGTAATTGTTCTTCGTGCTCTACCTTCGTCTTAGAATAAATCAGGATATCGTCTATGAACACCATAACGAACTTGTCCAGAAAATCCTTAAATACAGGGTTCATCAGGTCCATAAACGCTGCAGGGGCATTAGTAAGTCCAAAAGACATATCTAGGAACTCATAATGCCCATACCTCGTTCGGAATGCCGTTTTCTGAATATCTTCCTTCCGGACCTTCAGCTGATAATAACCCGAGCGTAGGTCAATTCTGAAAAATACTCGGGCACCTTGCAGCTGGTCAAACAAATCATCGATCCGTGGCGGTGGATACTTATTCTTCACCGTAAGCTTATTCAGCTCTATGTAATCCACGCACATCCTGAGAGTCCCGTCTTTCTTCTTGACGAATAGAACAGGTGCACCCCAGTGTGAAAAACTGGGTCGTATGAAACCCTTATCCAATAACTCCTCCAGCTGAGTTTTCAACTCTCTCAATTCAGCGGGCGCCAGCCTATATAGATTCTTAGATACTAGCGCAGAGTGAGGATATACATCAATAACGAATTCGATCTCCCTGTCCGGCAGTAATCCGAGAAGATCGTCAAGGAATATCTCAGAGAATTCTCTGACTATAGGAATGTCGCTCGGCTTTACTTCGCTGAGCAACTGAATATCAATTACTGTGGCCAAATAAATAGAGTACTCACCTTTAAACTGCTCGTTGACCCGCATGGAATAAGAAACAGGCGGTCCACTCCATCTTTTCATCGCCGGTAAGAAAACTCAGCTTTACGCGGGGGTCGAAATGTCACAATCCCGGATCGACAATCGATGGTGGCGTAGTGCTGTGATAGCCAGTCCATCCCTAAGATCAGATCGTAAATCTCTATGCCCATAACAATCAAGCGAGCATAGAGGGTACTGTTCCCAACTGAGACAATATTACCCTGGACAACCTGACCTGACAGCATATGCTCTCCTGAAGGTAGCATCACACTGTACTCGCATTCTGCTAACTCAGGTACAAGCTTCAGTCTAGACACGCAGGCAGTGGACACAAAAGAATGCGTAGCCCTCGTGTCTATCAAAGAAAATACAGCTACGCCCGAAATCAGAATAGTACCTGCTATCACGGAAGGCTGAGCCTCGTCATCGACGTCACCAGGTTCGATAAATGCAAAAATCCTCCCGTAATCCTCCTCTGGTCTGTGCCTGGCTGCTACGGTCCTGCTTTGGGCAGTCTTTAATATAGTGGTCAACTTCTCCACATCTAAAGCATTTATTTGTACCCATCCGGCACTCGCCACTGTGTTCTTTCTGGCACTTGGGGCACCACGGCATTTGAGAAGCCCCCTGTACTTGCTTCCCTTTGCCTCGATCATTACCTCCCTTTAAAGGCCTCTTAACGCCTCGTTGTTGTTGCTGTGGCTGTCCTCTCGGTTGCCAGCCCTTATTTCTGACCTGAGGGTGGATCTCTCGAAAGAAGCCCCTAGCTGGCTCCCTCGGTTTAACTGAACTCTGGTCAACAGCCTCAATCTCAAGCGCTTTGGCCACAATCTCGTCATAGGATACATTCTGTACCCTTGATATGGTAAGGGTCTTCCGAATTTCCTGACCAAGTCCCTGTACAAATCGGCGTACCTTGTCCTCATTGACACTGACTTGACGTGGTGCGAATCGTGACAGTGCCTCAAATCTCCTCACATACTCGGCAATCGAACCAACTTGTCGCAACTGCATAAATTCAACCATCTTCGCCTCTCGTACTATATGGCTGAAGTATTTGTCATAAAATATCATCTTGAAGCGCTCCCAACTCATAATCGTCTTGTCGGTGGTTGTCTTGATCGAATCCCACCAAAATTGGGCATCCAACGCTAAATGGTAGCTAATCAATGCAACCTTCTCCCCATCCTCAATGCTTGCATAGGCCAGCATGTCCTCCATGGTTCGATCCACTCCTCAGCTGAAGAGGGATCCGTAGACTGTCTGTTGAACACAGGAGGTTGGAGTCTCTGAAATCTTTCCATTCCTCGGTTACCTTGAGTCGCTGTCTCCCGAGCTCTAACGCCCTCACGGTCTATTAAGGTGCCAAGTTGCTGGGATTGCCTCTCCATTTGTTGGGCCTGACGCTCCATATGTTGAGACTGTTGGGCAATAAAGTCCTTAAGGGTGTCTATCGCATCGTCTCTATCGTCTCGATCGTTTCCTCGACGCACCATTTATATAACTCCTAAGTCAAAGTTAAAACGAACATCCTAAGAAATAGAACTTAAAGAAAACATATAAACATACTTACAGTTGAGGAACGATGTCCGCGTAGTGGCTGTGCAGTCGAGCAGTCTACAGAACTGTTTTTAAAACCCGGGGGCTCTGATACCATAAGTTGTGACGACCCTTTAACTATTCTTAATTTTACATATTATTTTTTTTTATACTTTAATCTATACGAACCTTAAATTAAGCATTTAAACGGAGAACCATTTAAAAATCTTTTAAATCGAAATCGGAACCAGAATGAAAATTGTTTAAAACGTTCCTAAATCAATTAAAATAAAACTTAAAACAATTTCTTAAAACAATTAAAACAAACATTTAAAACAATTAAAACATTTACTCAATCGGCGGAGGGCAAAAAGGGTTTTCATCCTAAAATATAAAGGGGCGATCGATCGCCCATTTCAGGCGATCGATCGCCATCATAAAAATGGAGGGGCGATCATGATCACCCCTTGCTGTGACCATCGATCGCCACACGCTCTGGAATTTTCCAGAGCGTGGCGACCAAAGGGGCGATCGATCCCCTCCTCAGGAGATCGATCGCCACCCTCCCTGGAATTTCAATTCCAGGGAGCGCCTTCCTCCCCTTTCCCCTTTTCTCTTCCTCTTCCATTCTATCTTTTTCCTTTCCTCCCTTGCATGATATACCTACAAACACCTAACACACCCTTCACCATTTCATCACACACTTCATATGTAACGCCCCCGAACCCACCTAGCTCGGTGCGCTATTTTTCTAACCTATCCCACGCTAAAACATAATTTAAACTAAAACTGACACAGCGGAATGTAAAGCTAAGTCTCCCAAAACTCTCTCTCATGTCATACCTAGCTGCCTAAACTCACTAATTTTCTTTTTATCCTAACCATTAGGTACCACGATGACCTCCCCGAAAATTTTGACAAAGTAACGCCTCAAAATGGCACCTCCAAAATGCTAGGTACCTGCAAACGAATAAATCCCAACAAGTCCAGAATACTCCTACTCAACTTATCCAGCATACGAATTCACTAAATAGTAGTAAAGAGAGAAACTAAAATACTAACATCCCTAAGTGAAGAAATTCCACAGTATAGAGCGACACATCACCTTTAACTATGACTATATACAACAAATACAATAGTACGCATTCCCATCATTTCTACAAACAGACATCTAAAATAAACTATTAAAATATAAAGTCCCACATCCCCCGAAGACCATGGTCGAGGCGCCCCAACAACTGCCTGCACCAGCATGCCCCGTGCGTCTCCGACTGCTCCCAAGTCCTAGCTCACTCGCTTAGCTCACCTGTAACCGCGTCGTTACCTACACCACAGAACACACACACACACACATAAGCTTACGCTTAGCAAGTAATGAATAACACGAATGTAAACAAACACAATGCGCACACCGCCTCCTAATACATGCCAATGCTACTCACTCTGCTATTTTCTTACTCACTCATGCACGTTAACGACGAGACGTTAAACCCTCTAGTGCTACTCGCACTTTAACGACGAGGCGTTCAACTCCCTAGGGCATGCTCTAGCACGTTAACGACGAGTCGTTAAATCCTCTAGTACATCCTGCACTTTAACGACGAGGCATTTAACTCTCTAGTGCATACTCTAGCACATTAATGACGAGACGTTAAATCCTCTAGTGCATCATGCACTTTAACGACGAGGCATTTAACTCTCTAGTGCATAATCTAGCACCTTAACGACGAGTTGTTAAATCCTCTAGTGCATCTTGCACTTTAACGACGAGGCATTTAACTCTCTAGTGCTTACTCTAGCACCTTAACGACGAGTCGTTAAATCCTCTAGTGCATCCTGCACTTTAACGACGAGGCATTTAACTCTCTAGTGCTTACTTAGCACCTTAACGACGAGTCGTTAAATCCTCTAGTGCATCCTGCACTTTAACGACGAGGCATTTAACTCTCTAGTGCTTTTCTTACACGTTTCATGCTTACCACTCTTATTTTCATAGCTTCAACATTACATATGCCATTCACACAATATTCAAACACCAAACAACAACCAATTTAGCAAATAATACTCAAACACTAACAATAACAACCCAGCAATTCATCAAACAATACTCAAACACCAAACAATACACTATCAAACAATAAATCCTACCGTTCTGTGGTGTAGGCCCGAAGGCGACAAAACACACAATCCATTACTTACCTGAATGCTCGGCTTCCAATTGTTCAATTCTACCGGTCAATTCACACGATCGACGACCTAAAATAATGGAAACTTACCTTGATAAGTTATCAATACAATCTAAGGAAATTTTCTAACTAAAACTAACAATACTTAAAACACATTTCTCTCACAAAACACATAAACCCGATTTTTACACAATTTGGACCGTCCAACTTCAAACGGTCATAACTTTCTCGTTTTTCAACGGATTTCGACGTGCCACCCCAATTCGGAAACTTCTACACATCTACTATCCATTCAAACACTCAAAGTAACCAAACAACACACTTAACCAAGCCGAAAATGACAAAACAGAACTGGCAATCTAATTGTTCAAAACCGGTTTTCTAACAACTCCTCACTAATCTTCCATCTATCCCTAAAATCAACCTAAACCAATTCATCTAACCTCTTAATCATGAACTTAGGGAAGAAAACCACCATTAAACCCCAAAATTCGGACTTCACCATTTAGGGTTTTCAAACCCTATTTAATCCCTCACAAAACACCCTAAAAACACCACCAAATAACACCTAATGGTATACAACTTAAAACCCACTTATTTTTACCTTAAAAACCCTTGAAAACCTCTTGATGAAATGAAGAAATGAAGCTTCAATGGCTGCCAAGGAGAATCGTGGAGCAAGGGGAAGAAGATGATAAAATTTGGTTCAATTTTGTCTTTTTAACCTAAAAGTTTTTCCACTTTTAATTTCCACCTAACAAGTTTTTAATTTTTACACTTAAACCCTCACTTTTTCCCTTCTCATTTCTTCCAACGTGATGGCTTCTTCTTTCACCCATTTTCTATCATTTATTTCATAAATTGCTAAATTTCTATTAGTTATCAAAACTTTTGACTTTTCAAAATTGTTTTGGTTTGAATTTTCAACCATTTTTCATTCCTTTGAGTGACTTAATTCCAACGTGAAAAGCTACATTAATATCACATTTTTCTTCCTTTTTCTTTCACACATTTTGCTTGAAATTTGATTGGTTTAAATACTTGGACTTTTCAAACCAAAAATTCTCAACCAATCACAAGTAAGTTTGAATTGTCAAACTCTTCCACCATACTTCATCCACTCCAATTTCATATTTAATTTCCTAATACAACTCTTGCTAATTGAATTTCCCATAACCCTTCTAAGGCTACACTCGTTACCAGAAATTTTCGGGTGTTACATCATACATTTTCAAAATACAATTTAACATAAAACCCCAAATACTCGTATCTCCTCCATAGCCTCATTTAAACTGACTCGAAATACGTTTAGAACGAAATATATTTTCATGAAAACGAACTGCATGGATATGTTTAAAAACCGAACATATCCCATTTATCAAACATTTTACAAAACAAGTTTCTAAAACTTTTAAAAACTTCAGAACGTAAACCTATCAATTAGTCAGAACCAAACATCCTAAAATGTTCTAACTATACAATTTTCCTACTATCTAACTACCGTGTCCCAAAATACCTTTACATGATTCCCCACGGGTCAAAACGCACCGACTGCCCAACGCACTCCCACAGGCCATCCTCCTTCAATCTGTACGATCGTCTGGTAGAGGAAAATCCTCCTCACCTGGATCTATGTCACCTACACCATAAAGACACCTATGAGATAAAAATCTCAGTAAGCTCTATGTAAATGCTATTGCATGATCATGTATGCTCAATGCTTATAAAAACCGTCCATGACAATGCATATATCAGTATGTGTCAGTCTATGGTTATCGAAAACGCTCGACAGATGGATAGGGCACGTCCAGCGGTTAGACAGCCCACACCATCTGAAGGGAGGAAAACTCTCTCACCACGGAACGCCAGGTCTGAACCTCATCCCCGATAACCCCATGTCATGGTTGTTTACTGTGACACTTTACTTGCCTTTACATGCATGTTCTTTTCATGAAATCCGTGCGTAAATTCATTTTCATGACATTTTTAAAACCATGATGCATGAACAGTTCAATATAACATAAACATAAAGAGTATACCATTAAAACTCTACAAATACCATCAAACAATCAACCTATAAAACAACTGAACCTAATCTACCCAACCAAGACAATTTAAACAAACACGTCACCAAAACTCCTCGAGATGACTTCGACGTACGGTGTAGGCCTATCGGCCAGAGTAAGTCACGAGAACTTACCTCGTGTGCGTTGGACTTCAAGCTCCGTCCACAAGCGTCGTTTACCTAATAAATTCACAACATCGACATTAAAACAAATTCGAACCATTAACGTCCAATTTAACAAAATCCTTAACTAAGGAAATTTCTAAAATTCTAACTTAACTAATAGAGGCATTTTAATAACAATTAGTGCTCGATATTTCGAAATTTCCAATAACGAGTTTTCCAAAAACCCCTAAAATTCTCAAACTTTAACATTTCTCACAATTCGATTTAACTTCGTCCAATAACGTCCAATACGTTCAATATATTCACAACTACGATAAACCTATAAATTTCAAACCCTAAATCACGTTTTTCACAAATCCTAAACGAAACCCTAATCGTTTTTAACTCTGCAAAACTAAGAACTAAAGCCGGGAAACGTTAGAGACTTACTTAGAATGGTGAATGGAGAAGAAAACACGAAGAACCGGAGGTTAATCGGAGAGAAATCGCCGGCGTTGAGGAGGGATCGCCGCAAGGAGAGGGGAGAATCGCAGGGGAGGGAGAAAAAGGTCGTGGCTTGCTGGAGAAGAAGAGGAATTAAGATTTTTAATATAATTTTGGCTTGTCAAATTACCATATCGCCCTTCCTTTGATTTCCTATTTGTTTCTTCCTTCGTTTCGTTAATTAGCTAACGATTCGGCTTCTCCAAATTTTCTTATTTCACCAATATCTTCAACTTATTATAAGGGTTCAATTAAAACTGTCTGTTCGCAATTCGGATCTCGTTTACTATTTTTACCAAAGTATCCTTTATATTACGATAAACGTAATTTTTGTAAAATTAGCGTTACGACTCCTAAAATTTTCAAAATTTTCCTAAAATCCTTATTAATTATTGGGATCGTAATGCCGCTTTTTTTTCACTAAATTGACTTAATTTGACATATTTACAAAAATACCATTTATATTAAAATATAAATATTCTGTACAGCCGGGTATTACAATATTTAACTTATTAATCTCATATAATTAACTTAATCAAATTACACACAATTGAAAACACATAATCAAAAACATCGTTAAACTTAAACATAAGTTAAGTCAACAGGCCACTCGATTTGGTTTTCGAGTCAGGTCATTCTTCGTTTTGTCTAGGGTCTCTTTTGGGGCGTAACATCACAACCCGGAGGCAGGCCTAATAAAATACCAGGTTGAGCAACTCGATCTTTGGAGAGAATTTGATAGACCAGCCCAAAGTTTGATTCGCAACAGAAAACTTGAACACATATCAAACTTAAGATTCTACACAGTGATTACAAGATAAGAAATAATGCAATAATTAAATAACAATACAACAAAGTCTAAATATCTGAGTTAGATTCCAAATAATCTTATACGTACCCAAATAAAGTTAAGTCCTAACTACAATTCAAATAAACACTCTACTATAGAAAGAAATAACACGAATACCACCACTGAACCCTATCTATTGATTATCCTTGTTCTTGCATGGAAAATGAGGGAGTTGTTGGGTGACTAATTAACTTACTAGAAAAGTTATAATATATGCAATGCATGTAAAAAAATTTTTACCTTTCATCTCAAAACATGATTAACTTATAAATGGTGCTCAATATCTTTGCAAGAAAATCAATACCCATCATTTTAAGAAAACAACTTCCACGAGTCACTAGTAAGACAATAATCGATTTGTTGTATACATAGACAACTATAAGAAAATACGCTAACATTGTACTTTTCATATAAAAATCATCTCAGTTAAAAAGGAAGGTCACTCAATGACCCATCTGAAGACCCAACAACACCTCGTGAGTCCCAATAAAGAATAAAAGCTGAAGGTGACTGGAAGGTTCAACGACTTTACAAGGGTGGCCGACGATCCGCAGACTTGGCAACACCACCACTCACAAAATTGTAATAACTCAAACATAACCTGATTAGGTTTAGAGATTTGAAACCCAAAAAGCATATCATTACCGCTCTATTACCTATTTTCATAATCATATAAATAAAAAATTTTCACGCAGCAGATGATGTATGAGGACAGCCTCCTAATGCTTTGACACAAATATCGTCCAAAGCATCTAGATGATTCGTTCTCCCAAATATACATCACAACAATGAAAATATCATGCGTCAATGGTAAACATGTAAAATAATATGTATATATACATAAAAAGTGATTTGTTCACAACCAGGCCCCGTCGGGTTCTATATGGTGATAACTCACCAAAATAGGTTTTGCAACCTATGCAATGTAGTGCGATAAATAATAAAATCCCTACCTTAATGATGATTACTCTTCTTGCTAATCGGAGCAACAACTTTAGGTGTCAGCTCGTAATCTACAAACTTGTCCGAGCCTAAAACAAAAATCAAAGTTATGAACATCCCTTCCAAACATTAAAGGGAGACGTAGGGAGGCGTCCAATACCAAGAATAGAAAACCAATCCAAAAACACTATAAATAACCACTAACTTTGTTGAGGCGCATTGTGATGACCCGAGTTAAAATTAACTATAATAATCACAAGTAGAATATATTAAGGATATAAAACACTATGACGATAACCGGAAGATGAAATTGTGAACAGTGACGGAAGATGAAAAATGTGAACAGTGACCGGAAGATGAAAAATGTGAACAGTGACCGGAAGATGAAAAATGTGAACAGTGACGGAAGATGAAAAATGTGAACAGTGACGGAAGATGAAATTTGTGAACAGTGACGGAAGATGAAATTGTGAACAGTGACCGGAAGATGAAATTGTGAACAGTGACGGAAGATGAAATTGTGAACAGTGACGGAAGATGAAAAATGTGAACAGTGACCGGAAGATGAAATTGTGAACAGTGACGGAAGATGAAAAATGTGAACAGTGACGGAAGATGAAATTTGTGAACAGTGACGGAAGATGAAATTTGTGAACAGTGACGGAAGATGAAATTTGTGAACAGTGACCGAAGATGAAATTTGTGAACAGTGACGGAAGATGAAAAATGTGAACAGTGACGGAAGATGAAAAATGTGAACAGTGACGGAAGATGAAATTGTGAACAGTGACCGGAAGATGAAAAATGTGAACAGTGACGGAAGATGAAAAATGTGAACAGTGACGGAAGATGAAAAATGTGAACAGTGACGGAAGATGAAATTTGTGAACAGTGACGGAAGATGAAAAATGTGAACAGTGACGGAAGATGAAATTTGTGAACAGTGACGGAAGATGAAATTTGTGAACAGTGACCGGAAGATGAAATTGTGAACAGTGACCGGAAGATGAAATTGTGAACAGTGACCGGAAGATGAAATTGTGAACAGTGACGGAAGATGAAAAATGTGAACAGTGACCGGAAGATGAAATTTGTGAACAGTGACGGAAGATGAAAAATGTGAACAGTGACCGGAAGATGAAATTTGTGAACAGTGACCGGAAGATGAAAAATGTGAACAGTGACGGAAGATGAAATTGTGAACAGTGACCGGAAGATGAAATTGTGAACAGTGACGGAAGATGAAAAATGTGAACAGTGACGGAAGATGAAATTGTGAACAGTGACGGAAGATGAAATTGTGAACAGTGACGGAAGATGAAATTGTGAACAGTGACGGAAGATGAAATTGTGAACAGTGACGGAAGATGAAATTGTGAACAGTGACGGAAGATGAAAAATGTGAACAGTGACGGAAGATGAAAAATGTGAACAGTGACGGAAGATGAAATTGTGAACAGTGACGGAAGATGAAAAATGTGAACAGTGACGGAAGATGAAAAATGTGAACAGTGAACGGAAGATGAAAAATGTGAACAGTGACGGAAGATGAAAAATGTGAACAGTGACCGGAAGATGAAATTTGTGAACAGTGACCGGAAGATGAAATTTGTGAACAGTGACTGGAAGATGAAATTTGTGAACAGTGACCGAAGATGAAAAATGTGAACAGTGACCGGAAGATGAAAAATGTGAACAGTGACCGGAAGATGAAATTTGTGAACAGTGACGGAAGATGAAATTGTGAACAGTGACGGAAGATGAAAAATGTGAACAGTGACGGAAGATGAAAAATGTACATGACCGGAAGATGAAATTTGTGAACAGTGACCGGAAGATGAAAAATGTGAACAGTGACCGGAAGATGAAATTTTAAAACAGCGGAGGATGCAATCGGAAGACATAGTTTTAAAGGCAGAATTTGTCAACATTTAACAGAAAGACAAACAAACAGAGAGCATAAAAACATAAACGTTTCAAACCTTCAAAACCGATTCAAAATATGATTTTTCAAACATAACAGTAAACCACGGCAGAAACTTAAGAAAAATCAAATTACATGGATAGCTCTAAAACCAGAAACCATACATGCACAGACCAACAGAAAAATATTCCAACAATTCCAGAATACTTCAGAACGTAATTCAACTGTCAAATACAGAGGTTTTGAATATCAATACAGATTTCCAAAAGTTCTACAGAAACTTGACATACATTTCAAATTCACCAAAACAGAAGTTTTAAAACAAAACACACAGTCTATACAGGACTCGACTTAACTTTCAAAAATACACGCTCATAGGAATACATCTTGTCTGACTGCAGCAACCAAACCCCCCATGAGCTCGATTCGCCAACTACATCAACTCATCATCCTGAGGCACAATGTCCTCACCTTGAGGATCCATACCTACAACAGGGAGTTCAACTATGAGCCTAGAGCTCAGTAAGAACATATAATGCAAAATGATGTACGTGCTATGCATGAACATTTTCAAATACATGAACATTGCATTACTTTACATTACATTTCACTGGACAGGAAGGTATAAGTGGGAAGAAGAGCTGACGCAACAGGAGTACATGCCACAACAGGACATAACAGGAGTACATGACAGGATGCCAGTCCTCTTCCACACTTAACCATACATTTCATTACAGGTTTTATCTTACTTAACTTCAAACCGTGTGCAGAAAACATTTTCATGACTTTCAGAGAAAACGTGTATGCATGAACATTCTCAGTGCTTAAACTTAAGTAGCAGATAACAGAAATAATAGAACATACTATAAAGCAGAACTTTGACAACTCAGAACATAAACTATAACCTTTCTACCCAAAACAACCCGATAGAACTGAAAAACCTAGTACCTCCGTAATGTAGGGCCTTAAGGGCCAACCTAGGGTTATGAACTTACCTGGTTGCTGTCGCGTTGATGTTCTGAATGTCTCAGAAATGCTCGGACCTGTAGCATGCATGTAGAGAATTTAAAACATGCTACAAATGCTAACTAATAAGCTCTTAGAAATCAACAGCAACATCTTTCAAATCCTTAGAAAACAACAACGTGTTTTCATTCAAAAACAGTGAGTTTTCACCAATACCGAAACCCTAAACTTTGGTAAAAACTCACATTTTAACTTATCCAAAATGTTAGCTTTAGTAGATGATTACCTTTGCTGGAGAAACAGAAGGTAATCAGGAAAAGATTGAGGTTAAAAATCGCTGCTGGTCGCCTGGAAAAGAGAAAACAGGAAGGAGAGGTAGAAGTGAGCTTCACGTAGGAGGAAGAGAAGACATATCTTCTTCAACAAGTTGCCAAGTGTCAACCATCCATTTGATTTCTCCCACCAACCTTAATTTCTTCCTAATTTGCCCTTCCATTGGTTTTTAACTAAAACATTATTTAGTTAATCGATTCGGTTTCACGAATCACCCTCGTTCGATTAAACACATCGACAATATTATTAAAAACAATCATTGCATTAATATCGGAGAAATTCCACTTACATATTCGGGGAATTATTACATAGGAAAAATGCCGGGTGTTACATTCCACTCACCTTAACAGAAATTTTGTCCCCAAAATTTGCCTAAGCAAAGAGATCCGGATATTGGGTTCTAACATCTTCTTGTCTTTCCCATGTGGCTTCCTCCACGTTATGATTGCGCCACAAAACTTTCACTAATGGGACCACCTTGTTGCGCAACACTTTGAGTGAGGTATCCAGTATCTGTATGGGCCTTTCTTCATACGTCAGTGTCGGCATGATATCAAAGTCCACCTGTTCCACGATCTAAGTTGGATCTCGCACACACTTTCTCAGCATTGACACATGGAAAACATTGTGAACTCCATCCATTGACGCTGGTAGCTGTAGCCTGTAGGCCATGCTCCCAATTCTCTTCAAAATGGGAAAAGGCCCAACAAACCTTGGGCTGAGCTTCCCTTTCTTGCCAAACCTCATCACGCCTTTGAAAGGTGACACCTTCAAGAATACTTCATCACCTTCAGCAAACTCTAAGTCTTTTCTCCTGTGGTCTGCGTAGCTTTTCTGTCGACTCTGTGCCAGTTCGGATTCTTTGTTTGATAGCAGCTATTACCTCAGACATCTGTTGTAATAATTCGGGACCGATAAGCTTGGTTTCACCAACTTCATTCCCAACACAATGGGGATCTACACTTCCTGCCGTAAAGGGCCTCATAAGGCGCCATGCCAATTGTAGCTTGATAGCTATTGTTGTAAGCAAACTCCACGAGTGGCAAATATCTACTCCAAGGAGCATGAAATTCCAGCACGCACGATCTTAACATATCTTCCAATGTCTGAATCGTTCTCTCAGATTGTCCATCCGTCTGTGGATGAAATGCCGTGCTGAAATCCAATCTAGTGCCCAAAGAGCTTTGCAAGCTTTTCCAAAACCTGGAAGTGAATCTAGGATCCCGGTCCGAAACAATCGACACCGGAATACCATGCAGCTTAACAATCTCACTGATGTACAGTTCCGCATACTGATCCATGGAGTACGTTGTCTTCACAGGTAGAAAATGGGCCGACTTCGTCAATCTGTCCACTATGACCCAAATGCTATTATGGCCTTTAACTGTTCTTGGTAGGCCAACAACAAAGTCCATTGTAATGTTCTCCCATTTCCATTCGGGAATCGGAAGAGGTTGAAGCGTTCCACTTGGTCGTTGATGTTCAGCTTTGACCTGTTGACATATCAAGCAAGACTCCACATACTTGGCCACTTCATTCTTCATATTTGGCCACCAGAAGTGAAGCTTCAAGTCCTGATACATCTTTGTGCTTCCTGGATGCACAGAGAAAGAAGACGAATGGGCTTCCGACAAGATGCGCTTCCGTAGCTCTTCGTCTTTCAGAACATACCATCTGTTTTTGAACTTCAGAACTCCATCTCCCGAATAACTAAAATCGGAAGAAGCCATGGGTACTTTGCTCACCATATCAGCCATCTCCTTTGAATTGGTCTTCTGAGCTTCTTTAATTCGGTCCAGGATGGTGGGTCGTAGCGTCAAGTCTGCTAGTATGGCCGATAGCCCAGAAACTATCTCCATATCAAACTTCTGTATCTCCGTCCTCAAAGGCATTGATACGACCGACATAACTGGTTGCATAGTAGCTGGCATCCTGCTCAGTGCATCAGCTACCACATTAGCTTTACCAGGGTGGTATTTGATTTCAACATCGTAATCTTTCACAAATTCTAACCACCGCCTCTGCCTCATATTCAACTCTTTCTGAGTAAAAAGGTACTTCAAACTCTTGTGGTCAGAAAACACCTCACATGATTGTCCATATAGGTGATGTCTCCACACTTTCAGCGCAAATACAACTGCCGCTAACTCAAGGTCATGAGTAGGGTAGTTCTCTTCATGGCTCTTCAATTGTCTGGATGCGTATGCTACTACTTTCACTTCTTGCATTAATACACATCCCAAGCCAACCTTGGACGCATCACAATATACGCTGAATTTGCCGTCTTCAACTGGCAATACTAACAAAGGAGCAGTGGTCAACTTCTGTTTAAGTGTCTTAAAACTCACCTCACATGCTTCAGACCACTTGAACTTAATGTCTTTCCTTGTTAAGCTGGTCATAGGCTTCTCTATCACAGAAAATCCCTTGATGAATTTCCTGTAATAACCAGCTAGTCCGATAAAGCTCCGTACCTCGCTTGCATTCCTTGGCCTTGGCCAGTCTCTTACAGCCTCAATCTTGGCCGGGTCCACAGACACTCCTTCAGCCGAGACCACGTGGCCAAGAAAATTAATTCTCTTCAGCCAGAATTCACATTTTCGATAGCTTGGCATATAGATGATGCTGCCTTAGGATTGACAGTACAATAGCCAAGTGCTTTTCATGCTCGGCCTTACTCCTGGAATAAACCAGAATGTCATCGATGAAAACGATTACAAATTTATCTAGGACATCTTGGAATATCCTGTTCATCAGGTCCATAAATGCTGCTGGAGCATTAGTTAACCCGAACGACATCACCAAGAACTCGTAATGCCCGTACCGGGTCCTGAAGGCGGTCTTTGGAATATCGTCAGCTCTGACCTTCAATTGATAATAACCGGAGCGTAAGTCAATCTTAGAAAATACCCGAGCTCCTTGTAGCTGGTCAAATAAATCATCAATTCTAGGCAACGGGTACTTATTCTTGATAGTCAACTTGTTCAGCTCACGGTAGTCAATACACATTCGTAGGGACCCATCCTTCTTCTTAACGAACAAGACGGGAGCACCCCACGGAGAGAAACTAGGGCAAACAAAACCCTTGTCCACCAATTCTTTTAGCTGAGCCTTCAACTCCCTCAGTTCAATTGGCGCCATACGATAAGGATTCTTCGATACTGGTTCAGCGCCAGGATACACATCGATCTCAAACTCTATCTCACGATCCGGTGGCAATCCCGGTAGGTCATCTAAGAAAACCTTAGGGAAGTCTCGAACCACCGGAATATTTCGAAGTTCGACCTCACCTTGCCTCTGAACATCTACTACGTGGGCAAGAAATCCGACACATCCTAACCTCATCAGCTGTTGAGCTTTCAAGGAGGATATAACAGGCATATTATGTTTCTTCGGTATTGCCTGATAGGAGAACTCTACCTCGTTCGGGCGCTTAAAAGACACGAGCCCGGACCTACAGTTGATGGTGGCATGATGTCTAAACAGCCAGTCCATCCCCAGAATGACATCGTACCCTTTCATACCAATAACGATGAGGTTGGCGTACAACTTCTGGTCTCCTACTGACACTATATCACCCTGTATGACCTGCTCGGAGTGCATAAACTCTCCGGACGGTAGCATAATGCTGTAGGGCTGATCAGACAACGTACAACTAACCTTTTGTCTAACTACAAAGTCCCCCGACACGAATGAATGTGTGGCCCCAATATCCCACAAGGTATAAGCAGGTACATCACACACCAAAATTGTACCTGTGATTGCTGTGTGCAGATCAGCATCATCAACATCCTCCATCATTGCAAAAACTCTGGGTACGGCTTGACCTGTTCTGGTGTCGGGCATTGGGCAATCCCGAACAAGATGGCCTACTTTGCCGCATCGGAAACATTGGCCAGTGTAGAGCCTACATTTCTCCGTATGATTTCTCTGGCAACGTGGGCATACAGGAAGCTGAGGAGCTCCCATAGGTCTTTTCCCTTTGTCCTGATAAATGGCAACTTCATTAGGTCTCTTAACACCTCTGTTTTGTTGCTGTTGTGGTTGCCCAAATTGACTCTTTTGTTGTTGTTGTTGTTGCTGCAGAGGGGCATCCTGCATGATTCTCTTTGATGTATATCTCTGAGACTTTGCCTCTAAGGCTTCCAACTGATAAGCCTTAGCTACCACCTTTGTGTATGGGGCCTCGTCAAATCCCCCGTATGTAATCCCTCGTAAGAGGTCCATCTTCAATCCCTGGATAAATTGATGCACCTTATTTTCATCAGTGGCCACTAGGTGGGGTGCATAACGGGATAGTGAATCGAACTTCTGAACATACTCGGCTACCGTTCCAAACTGTCGTAGTCGAGAGAATTCCAGTAACTTCTCCTTCCTCATGCTACGGTCAAAGTAATTCTCGTAGAAGAGTGTTTTAAACCCCTCCCAACTTAATGCCACAGTGGTTGACTGCACTGTGTCCCACCAAAATCCAGCACTCTTGGTGAGATTAAATGAGGCACACATCACTTTCTTGTTTTCCTCCACTTCTGCATAATTCAGCATACGTTCAATCTGCCGAATCCATTCTTCGGCGTGAGTAGGATCTGTTGATAATCCATCGAACATAGGCGGTTGGAGACGCCGAAATCTCTCTCCACTAGTGTCACGTGGAGCATTCGCATGGTTATTGTTGTTTCCATTGCCCTCCCTCGCAATCAAACGCTCAATCATGCGAGATTGAGTGCCGGCCAACTCGGTTAGACGGTCGAGGGCGTCGCCTCTGTCATTTGCATCACCTTGATTTCCTCTCACCATTCTAGAAAAATCCTATACGAAATAATGAACTTAACTTAATAAACAAAACAAGTACAGTAACTTAAACACTTACAGTTGGTGAAGCGACCTCACGTGGCGGATTGCGCAGTCAGACATTTCACAGAATCGGTTTTAAAACCCTATCTCTCTGATACCATAACTGTGGCAGCCCCGGACCCGATCGGGGTCCGAGAGCCATCACCCCGGGACATATGGCAGAAAACGGGCACATATTTTTTTTTTGAACATAACAGACCGAGCTTTTAAAACAAACCCTTAAAACTTTTCAGAGGGAGAAGACGTTCTCTGGATTTGAAAGTAAAACGAAAAAGCAGTTAAATTCAGAAGGCAGAATGAATGAAGGAAGAAAACAGAAGACACTGGATAACAGAAGAATAGCAGAAAGAAATGAAAACAAAAGTAAATAAACCGGGGCGGAAGATGTTGGCAGAAAATATGAAATTTGTGAACAGTGACCGGAAGATGAAATTGTGAACAGTGACCGGAAGATGAAATTGTGAACAGTGACCGAAGATGAAATTTGTGAACAGTGACGGAAGATGAAATTGTGAACAGTGACGGAAGATGAAATTGTGAACAGTGACGGAAGATGAAATTGTGAACAGTGACCGGAAGATGAAATTTGTGAACAGTGACGGAAGATGAAATTTGTGAACAGTGACGGAAGATGAAATTGTGAACAGTGACCGGAAGATGAAATTGTGAACAGTGACGGAAGATGAAATTGTGAACAGTGACGGAAGATGAAATTGTGAACAGTGACCGGAAGATGAAAAATGTGAACAGTGACGGAAGATGAAATTGTGAACAGTGACCGGAAGATGAAAATGTGAACAGTGACGGAAGATGAAATTTGTGAACAGTGACGGAAGATGAAAAATGTGAACAGTGACGGAAGATGAAATTGTGAACAGTGACGGAAGATGAAATTGTGAACAGTGAACGGAAGATGAAATTGTGAACAGTGACCGGAATATGAAATTTGTGAACAGTGACCGGAAGATGAAATTTGTGAACAGTGACGGAAGATGAAATTGTGAACAGTGACGGAAGATGAAATTTGTGAACAGTGACGGAAGATGAAATTGTGAACAGTGACCGAAGATGAAATTTGTGAACAGTGACGGAAGATGAAATTGTGAACAGTGACCGGAAGATGAAATTGTGAACAGTGACCGGAAGATGAAATTGTGAACAGTGACCGGAAGATGAAATTTGTGAACAGTGACCGGAAGATGAAATTGTGAACAGTGACGGAAGATGAAATTGTGAACAGTGACGGAAGATGAAATTTGTGAACAGTGACCGGAAGATGAAATTTGTGAACAGTGACCGGAAGATGAAAAATGTGAACAGTGACGGAAGATGAAATTGTGAACAGTGACGGAAGATGAAAAATATGAACAGTGACCGGAAGATGAAAAATGTGAACAGTGACGGAAGATGAAATTGTGAACAGTGACGGAAGATGAAATTGTGAACAGTGACGGAAGATGAAATTGTGAACAGTGACCGAAGATGAAATTTGTGAACAGTGACCGGAATATGAAATTTGTGAACAGTGACCGGAAGATGAAATTGTGAACAGTGACGGAAGATGAAATTGTGAACAGTGACCGGAAGATGAAAAATGTGAACAGTGACGGAAGATGAAAAATGTGAACAGTGACCGGAATATGAAATTTGTGAACAGTGACCGGAAGATGAAAAATGTGAACAGTGACCGAAGATGAAATTTGTGAACAGTGACGGAAGATGAAATTTGTGAACAGTGACGGAAGATGAAATTGTGAACAGTGACGGAAGATGAAAAATGTGAACAGTGACGGAAGATGAAATTGTGAACAGTGACGGAAGATGAAATTGTGAACAGTGACGGAAGATGAAATTGTGAACAGTGACGGAAGATGAAAAATGTGAACAGTGACGGAAGATGAAATTGTGAACAGTGACGGAAGATGAAAAATGTGAACAGTGACCGGAAGATGAAATTGTGAACAGTGACGGAAGATGAAATTGTGAACAGTGACGGAAGATGAAATTTGTGAACAGTGACGGAAGATGAAATTGTGAACAGTGACGGAAGATGAAAAATGTGAACAGTGACGGAAGATGAAATTGTGAACAGTGACGGAAGATGAAATTGTGAACAGTGACGGAAGATGAAATTGTGAACAGTGACGGAAGATGAAAAATGTGAACAGTGACGGAAGATGAAATTGTGAACAGTGACGGAAGATGAAAAATGTGAACAGTGACCGGAAGATGAAATTGTGAACAGTGACGGAAGATGAAATTGTGAACAGTGACGGAAGATGAAAAATGTGAACAGTGACGGAAGATGAAATTTGTGAACAGTGACCGGAAGATGAAAAATGTGAACAGTGACCGGATGGATGAAAAATGTGAACAGTGACCGGAAGATGAAAAATGTGAACAGTGACCGGAATATGAAATTTGTGAACAGTGACCGGAAGATGAAATTTGTGAACAGTGACCGGAAGATGAAAAATATGAACAGTGACCGGAAGATGAAATTTTAAAACAGCGGAGGATGCAATCGGAAGACATAGTTTTAAAGGCAGAATTTGTCAACATTTAACAGAAAGACAAACAAACAGAGAGCATAAAAACATAAACGTTTCAAACCTTCAAAACCGATTCAAAATATGATTTTTCAAACATAACAGTAAACCACGACAGAAACTTAAGAAAAATCAAATTACATGGATAGCTCTAAAACCAGAAACCATACATGCACAGACCAACAGAAAAATATTCCAACAATTCCAGAATACTTCAGAACGTAATTCAACTGTCAAATACAGAGGTTTTGAATATCAATACAGATTTCCAAAAGTTCTACAGAAACTTGACATACATTTCAAATTCACCAAAACAGAAGTTTTAAAACAAAACACACAGTCTATACAGGACTCGACTTAACTTTCAAAAATACACGCTCACAGGAATACATCTTGTCTGACTGCAGCAACCAAACCCCCCATGAGCTCGATTCGCCAACTACATCAACTCATCATCCTGAGGCACAATGTCCTCACCTGGAGGATCCATACCTACAACAGGGAGTTCAACTATGAGCCTAGAGCTCAGTAAGAACATATAATGCAAAATGATGTACGTGCTATGCATGAACATTTTCAAATACATGAACATTGCATTACTTTACATTACATTTCACTGGACAGGAAGGTATAAGTGGGAAGAAGAGCTGGCGCAACAGGAGTACATGCCACAACAGGACATAACAGGAGTACATGACAGGATGCCAGTCCTCTTCCACACTTAACCATACATTTCATTACAGGTTTTATCTTACTTAACTTCAAACCGTGTGCAGAAAACATTTTCATGACTTTCAGAGAAAACGTGTATGCATGAACATTCTCAGTGCTTAAACTTAAGTAGCAGATAACAGAAATAATAGAACATACTATAAAGCAGAACTTTGACAACTCAGAACATAAACTATAACCTTTCTACCCAAAACAACCCGACAGAACTGAAAAACCTAGTACCTCCGTAATGTAGGGCCTTAAGGGCCAACCTAGGGTTATGAACTTACCTGGTTGCTGTCGCGTTGATGTTCTGAATGTCTCAGAAATGCTCGGACCTGTAGCATGCATGTAGAGAATTTAAAACATGCTACAAATGCTAACTAATAAGCTCTTAGAAATCAACAGCAACATCTTTCAAATCCTTAGAAAACAACGTGTTTTCATTCAAAAACAGTGAGTTTTCACCAATACCGAAACCCTAAACTTTGGTAAAAACTCACATTTTAACTTATCCAAAATGTTAGCTTTAGTAGATGATTACCTTTGCTGGAGAAACAGAAGGTAATCAGGAAAAGATTGAGGTTAAAAATCGCTGCTGGTCGCCTGGAAAAGAGAAAACAGGAAGGAGAGGTAGAAGTGAGCTTCACGTAGGAGGAAGAGAAGACATATCTTCTTCAACAAGTTGCCAAGTGTCAACCATCTATTTGATTTCTCCCACCAACCTTAATTTCTTCCTAATTTGCCCTTCCATTGGTTTTTAACTAAAACATTATTTAGTTAATCGATTCGGTTTCACGAATCACCCTCGTTCGATTAAACACATCGACAATATTATTAAAAACAATCATTGCATTAATATCGGAGAAATTCCGCATACATATTCGGGGAATTATTACATAGGCAAAATGCCGGGTGTTACAAAAGTACTATAAATTGGATTTAAGAGTGAGAATTTGGAGAAAGTCATTGAACAAAAGTGTTCATAACATCTTAAAATATGTGGCCATGTAACAAATGAGACAACTAATGAGGTGCTGCCACATGTCACAATTGGATTAGTGACTAATCATGTCATTAAGGTGTAATTAAGAGATAATTAAGGTTAATTAATTATGTTAATCTTGAATATTAACTTAAGACTAATCTAATTAATTATATTATGCTTAAAAGATAACTAAACATGATATTTTTGTAATGAATCATGCAATGAAGGGTAAAATAGTACTTTACATGAATAAAAATGATAGAATGGTAAATCTACTCAAAGATCAATGTCAAAATTTAAATTATGTTTCTTAACAAAGCAAAATTTAAACTATTATTGGTTAATAAAATAAACATTCTCGTTTGGTCTACCGTTAAAGCCAGTGGCGGTCGGCCACATTTTAAGTGCGAGCAATCGCGTGTACGACGATTAGGGAGAATTGGAGAAGAAAGAGGATTGAGGGGAAAATCATATCGACGTGGAGCTTGGAAAAATGTAGTTGATGCTAAGGATTTGAGGTCGAAAATCAAATTAAAGGGCTTGGTTACGACCAATTGATTGCATTGCCTAGAGAGAAAAATCGTTAAGATTCGAGAGGTCGATTGAATTCACATACGGTCATCCGCATTGTAAGTGGGGGCGACTGCAGATCACACACACACACACACATATATATATATATATATATAGCCGTGAGAAAGGCGTCAGGCAAAAATACCCATTTGCATGGTTGAAAGACATTTGCAAACTTTGTGAAATTAGTCTTTGACAGGGCAAGTAGTCTCGTTAGTCACATGTTTAGTATGGAAGGAATTAATAGATCAATACGAAGTTGTCCGCAAGTCAATACGAGATGAATCGAAGATCAATACGAAGTTAAACCTTATGTCTATTTACAGTTGAATACTTGAAGTCAAGTAGTTATGTTATTTGAAAGTAAATTCTACAAATTGAATATGAATTTGATCTCCAATATATTCTCTGAAAATTCTATTAAAAATGAAAAAATTATAGAATTATCACAAGAAGAAGTATTAAATAATTGGACAATTCCCGATATTGAGCCAAAAACTATTTATAAAATAGGTACTTTTGAAAATCTTATTAATCGAATTGTTAAAACATCTGAGCAAACTATTTGCTTAGATTCTAATGAAAAAATTATAAAATTATTAGGATTAAAAGATATTCAAAAATATTTCACTAAAAATAAATATATTCATATTGGACTTATTCAAATAGCTTTTAAACCCTTAACTATTCCAGGTTTAAATGCTAGTATATTAGCTACTCTTAGAGACGCTAGAAGTCAAAATTATAAAGAATCTTTAATGGGTGTTATACAAACCAGTTTATGTCATGGTCCCATTTATTTTAATGTTTATCCTAATTTAACTTTATCTTTGACTGATAGAAATTTATTTGAATCAATAGTTTTAAATATTCAAACTCATGGATATGAGTTTCTTCAAGGTTCAGAAACTATTGCTATAATCTATCGATTAAGTTATAAAGTAATGAATACTTTATGTCCTCAAGTTAAATTAAAAGACAATCCAGGAAAAACTTTATTAATTGAAAGTGATATAATGAAAACTAATATAGCTATTCCTAGATTAATAAACTGGGATGAAGTCACATTTCCAGAACAATAGACTATTCCTCAAGCTGTATTGCCTCAACCAATTATTAATAATAAAATCGATCAAATTATTCAAACCCCTGAAGGACATATAGAAATTAAATTTGATAATAATCAATCAAGAAAAATATCTTTTTCGAGAAGTCTATCTTCTAGGTCATCTATTCCTCCCTATCAAGTAGATTTACCTAGTTCTAGATTTTCTGTATCTGAAACTCCTATTTCTAATATTGAAGCTTTAAAAATATCTGAACAACAAATACCTCATGGTGTTTATTCTAATCAATTTAATAATTCGAAATATGAAAAAGGAGAAACCTCTCACACTAAAAGAGAGTCACCTACTGTTTCAGAAATAGAATTTAAATTATGATGAATTACTCAGATTTAAACAAAGATGATATTAGAAAAATATGTAACGAAGAATATCAATCACCTAAAAATGCTATTCTCAGAAATTGGATTGATAAAAAATATTATAAAAAATCTTAAGAGTTTAAAAAATTAAAAGATTTATATTACTCTTATTTAGATTTAAAAAAGGATCTAATAACTTTTAGCGAATGGTATTTGACGATATTTTATAAACCTGAATCAAAATATCATATTAATATTTTAGAAGAATATAATAATCATTGTAAAAATTGGAATATAAAAAACAACGAAATTATTAAATCTATACATCCTCCTTTAGAACCTATTAATTTAAAAAATAATACTATTGAAGCTATTCCTTTAGTTACTTTATCTCAACCTATTGAAGATAAAAATGATATTATAATTAAACAACTTAATTATAATAATATTCATATGAGTACTATAGGACAACAATTATCAAGAGTTGAAACTCAATTAATTAAATTATCTGAAAAAGAAACTAAAAGGTCTATAGAAGAAATTCCAAAGACACCTCCTTCGACATCTAGAATAAAGAAAGGAAATATTTCTATTCCTGATTTAAAACCTCCTATAATGATATCTAAATTTAATTTTAAATCTCCCAAAGACAATAATGATTTTATTGAACAACTAGCAAAAAGAATGAAACAATTAGATATTAATGTTATTAATACTCAAGAAGAAAATTCTATGGAAAATTATCACACTGAAATTCATCCAACTATTGATTCTAGTTCTTGGCCAGCAGATGATACTTCTAGTGAAGAAGAAGATATACCTTCTCATTTAAAAGATATTAAAAAAATAGAAAAATCTTTTACTGAATGTAATTATATCTATCCTTTACTAGAATCTAGAGACCCTTTAAGTTTTCATAGAGTTAGATATGAGGATAAAGGGCCCGGTGGAGATAGAATAAGAAGAACTTATTATAAAAGACCTACTCCTGTAGATTTATTATGGGAAGAAAATTGGTTACATGAACAATCTTCTTATACTGCCAAGACCATATATGATTGGAACCTAGATGGTTTAACTGAATATCAAATTTATGAATTACTCCAAAAAATGTTAATGTATTCTAGCGTTTGTAAAGCCTCTCAGAATAAAGATTCTGATATAGCTGCCTTTATTATTAATGGATTTAATTGTGCTTTAAAAGGTTGGTGGGATAATTATTTATCTCTAGAACAGCGTCATGGAATATTAACCGCTGTAAGGCATGAAAATAATTTGGTTTATGAAGATAGTGTTTATACACTAATACAAGCTATTATATTACATTTTATTGGAGCTACCGAACAAAGACAAGAAAGAGGTAGAGAATTATTACAAAATTTAAGATGTAGAACTTTAACCGAATTTAGATGGTATAAAGATGTTTTTATAACTAAAGTTATGCAAAGACCAGATGCAAATTCTGAGCATTGGAAATCTAAATTTATTGATGGATTACCTCCTTTATTTTCTAAAAGAATTAAAAAGAAATTATTAGAATTAAATGATGGACAATTTATTCCTTGGGCTACATGTACTTATGGTCATTTGATTAGTGTATGTGTTCAAGAAGGTTTAAGTTTATGTAATGATATGAAATTACAATATCAATTTAAAAAACAAAATTTAGATGGTAAAAAAGAAATTATATATATAAGAGACATGGGTGTGCCTACGGCTGCACAAAAAATGCGGGCGTACAAGCAGTCACCCACACTCAAAATGAGGGTTATCGTATCTGGATTTAATGACAGACCAAACATGAAGGATTATTTTTTTTAACAGATAATAGTTTAAATTGTTTTGTTAAGAATTATAGTTGGCGTAATAGTTTAAGAAGTTTTTTGATTTTTTTCTCTTTAAAAAATGAAATTGGAATTAAAATAATTTTAAAAATTAGGATGTAATATTTTATTGAATTCTAGCGTGAGAGTGTCTTTTTTTTTGTTTTAGGTTTCTAGCTCGACTTCTCTGCCAGAAGAGAAGCCACGGGGAGAGAGCTCTGACGTCCGAGACGGAAGCTGTCGATTCGGCGATCTAGGGTTTGGGAAATTGTAAGTTCGAGGAAGGGAAGAAGAGGGGGAAGACGGAGGGGTTCTTTCATTCAAGGTCTTATCCTCCGGTCGTTGGGGTACTTTCTAGCTCAGGTAATGATCTTTTTGTAGCATAATGAAGTATCAATCTCTGTTCTTCTTTTATTTCTCAGTCGTTGAATCGGATTCAATTTTGCACGATTTTGGTATCTGAATCTGGTATAGGTAAATCATTGGAAGCTTGCTGCAATTTCTCTTACAGCTTTTACTTGGGATTGATTTCTGTTCTTCTGCTGAAATTTTTCTACGCTAGAATTTACCACTTAAATTGTTCAGAATTTACAATCTGGGATCCTGTTAGGCGTTGAATTATGATTATTGATAAGCTAATTGCATTGCAAAATGGTATCTGAAGTATTGTTGTCCAAGTAATTCATATAAGAATTGAAATATACGCACCAGATAGTCAACGATCATATTTCTACTGCAGCAAATATGATTAGGCTCTTTAAAGTAAAGGAAAAGCAGAGAGAGCTTGCTGAAAATGCCAATGGTGGTGTGCCAGTTAAGAAGCAAAGTGCTGGGGAGTTACGCCTTCACAAAGGTCTTCCTCATCATTTAATGATGAAACCATTTTAATTGTTTCTGTTTTGTTTAACATCCATTTTTCTGTAATTACTTTTGTCTCGTAAGTTTCTTCATCCAATTTTTGTGCTTCTTGTGCTGTAGACATCAGTGAGCTGAATCTTCCAAAATCATGTGCAATTTGTTTTATTAATGGCAAAGATGATCTCATGAACTTTGAGGTTTCTATTCGACCCGATGAAGGATACTACTTGTAGGAAACATTCTGCTCTCTTTTTCAATGTTTCCTCCATTACATGCAAACTCCTGACTTGAATAAGTAATTGCTTGTCATGTACCCTTTGTCTCAGTGGTGGTACGTTTTTGTTCTCCTTCCAAGTTTCTCCCATCTATCCACATGAAGCGCCGAAAGTCAAGTGTAAGACTAAGGTAAGATTTGTACTTCTTGCCTCCATCTGTACATTTCTTTTGTAGTAGGTAATAAATTATTCTGGATTCAAACACTGGAATCCTGTTTACAGTTATACCATCCAAACATTGATTTGGAAGGAAATGTTTGCCTCAACATTTTACGAGAAGACTGGAAACCTGTTCTTAATATTAACACTATTATCTATGGATTGTACCATCTCTTCACGGTAATGTTCTTAACTAATGAATTCTGTATGATTTGTAATCTTCTATTTCTTATATTATCTGCTTTGGTTGACCAGGAACCAAACTATGAGGATCCACTCAATCATGACGCAGCTGCAGTTTTAAGAGACAATCCCAAGATGTTTGAATCGAATGTGAGGAGGGCTATGGCTGGAGGGTATGTCGGTCATACGCATTTCCCCCGCTGTGTGTAAACTCGTGCGATAGTACCAATACTTGATTAATTATCAATTCGTAATGAACTAATCACGAATTGTCTATCATCTATGCATGCCCCTTGCAGATTTGTTTGTCACTGTAACTAATGTGATTATCTACGTGTAATCATCGACTGTATTTTGTATTTTGAATATGCTTCGTGTAAAGGCACATTTTCTGTGTTCTATGTGAACTTTTCCTCAATTAGACTATTTTATAGAGGAAATAACATAAAGTTAGATTTTATGAAACTTCCATGTTTTGTCTTTTATCGTAGCAATCTGGAGATGATCCTTGTTTATAGTTTTATGTAGTTTTCATCAGAGATACATATGAACTCCAAGGAATTATATAGCTGTAGTGCTCATGATTTCGTATTTTGTCGAAGAACTTCATGATGGGGACTGTCGCATGAAATCGACAAAAGGATCTAAGAAAATAAATGTAATAGTAGAGCAGTTGATTAGCAATTGTTATTAGTCTGAAAAACGAATTGTTCCACAATGAACTCTTGATTTTTGTCGGACAAATCCGTTGGGAGCTAATGTAAGAAATTACAAGGCAAGCAATACGGATTTGTAGCAGCAAAAGAATGTCGAATTGATCCCAAAAGTATTCGTGTTGTCTTAAAACGGGCAAGGAAAAGTGTTTACAATCAATCCGCAGTCTTGTTCCAATCTGACCTAAAAAAAATTCAATAATTAGAAGCTTTTGCAATGGATTCGAGTCCTCGTCTAGCTCACAGGCCAGTAGCTCAAAAAATTTCCGCTCTCAGAAAATTGATCATATTGCAGTGAACCATACTTTAGAAGGTATCCATTCAAAAGGAACTTTGGTCTGGCCTCTGCAGCCAAATATGACTCTCCGGTTCGATAAATCAATCCTCGCTTCCAAATACATCAAACAGTCGCTTCGCTTCCCTTTCAGAATGCTGCGCATTTTCTCTGTCATGTCTAAAAATCGTATACAAAGGCGTATAACACAAGCAACAGATGCAGAATGGAAGAGCCGTAATCGACAGGAGCCCCTTCGACAAAGCAAGAGCTTCTCGTAAAGAGCCTTTTACTGGATCAACCGACCTCGAATCATAGCCATACATCTTTTCCGATAGAATTCCAACCAACGGAGCAGCAACCGAAGAAAAGGAGCCTTCAAAGGCACGATCAAATGCATAAATCATCGTCCGATGTTTGACAGGGACCACCTCGGCAAACATCGGACCATTGGCAGCTGTCATATTCCAGCTGATGGTCAGTCCCATCATAAAAAGAGTGATGGCATAGGTCAAATAGCTGGACACTGATTGTGGGATTACTTTAAAGAGGAAAAATGAGTAAGGAATTCCCATGAAAGCACTGAACTGAGCACACATGATTCGGCCAGAGTGAGGATAGATGATTGATATTTTATCACCAATCACCCCGCCGAAGAACGACCCCATCGCACACCCTATTGCAAATAAACTCAGAAGCCCAGCAGTGCTGTTATGATCGAAACCTATAAAAGCCGAAAAAGATAAAGAACAAGGAAATGAGGAAGAACATATAATACATTTTCAAAGGGCTTCTAGATTCCTCACCAATCAATTCAAACCACATGGTAAAGAAAACCATGGCAGTCCACGGAAGTGATCCTACAATTCCTTGCAGCACAATGATTTGAAATGTTTTCACTTTCATAACAGCTTTCATAGCCCTCCAAGACTCCAGCCAATTTAACATTGCACTAGAGTTAGCCTTCTCGATCAAATTATCCCTGCAGCCAAACCCAAAAAAAGCATTTTGTTTAAAACAAACGTCACCTGACCGAGGGAAGCCAAAAAAATAAAAGCTCAATACCTATGTGAACTGATAGATTTTCTTGGATCATCGACGAAGAAAAACACGAGAAACCCGATTAAACCACTCAATGCAGCCATTATAATGAAGGCACAACGCCACCCGTCTATTCCCCAATATTGTTGCCCAGCCATAACAGTTGCCAAAACACCACCTCCTATTCCACCCAAAGTACCAATTAGACTTAACAACCCAAATCCGGCTCCTCTCATCCCGTCCACATAACTATCTGCAATGAAAGACTGGAGGGCAGGTATGGCAATGGCTAGGCCAAAGCCATTTATCGCTCTCCAAAAGGCGACTTGCCAAAACTGATGGCTGGCACCCACTGCAGCCGTCGATAAGGCCCAAAAAAACGTACCCATCGCCAGAACTGTGGGGCGATTGTAGTTAATGACTAATACGCCTGCCATGGGCGATGAAAGACCCTGAACAAAGTTTCTTATGAATGTAAGATACCCCAAGTCTGCTGGGCTGGCGTTGAAAGCTTCACTGACTTCTTTGTATACAGACGGGAGGAGATTTTCATCAGCACGCTCCATTATGGCAGCCATGTTAATGAGAATTAAAGAGAGAGAAATTCCAAACAGCTTGACTGCCCTGTGAAGAAGAAAGGGCTTAATATACAGCAAAAAGATCAAACTAACTATGAAAATTGAGTAAAAAGTATGTTTAAAGCTGCAAGTAAATCCTAAATCTTAGTTGCACAATCATGAATATCTTTTAATACTGGTTCTTCTAGCCCAGTCCTTCAATTCCCATGATCTCTAATCCATTTTCTTCTAAGAAAGAGTTCTTAAAAGTATCAAGAATTACATAAAAAAAACTGCAAAAAACTCAAACTAGCAATATCTTTCAGTCTTCTTCTACCAGTATTTATGCTGTACATATCAGTAAGTGAATTACATGCTATTGCTTGTTTCCATCCTATTATAGAAAAGATCAAGAAGTATAGTTATAAGGATGTCCCCGAAATATGGACAGTAGAAGCACAAAAACAGAATTACATAGATAAGTTTATAGGTTTTTTGAACAGTTGACCAAAAAACCAGTAGCGAATCCATAAACCAGAAAAATCCACAAAGACAGTACCCATGAATCTTTAACAGTTGACCAAAAAAGTATACAAGTAAACCAAAAATTGAAAATATCAGAATCAGTAGGATGAGGCGTAAGAAACAGAACCCAAAAAATACCCTGAAACAAAAACAAGAGACAAATCGAAAACAAATAAGAATCGAGGCACTAACTTCATTGTTTTTCAAGGGCCGGCCCTGGAGGAAGAGATCGGAGGTTGAGTAGGAACAGACGAAAATGGCCTCTGGAAAATCAGAGCATTAAAAGTTTCATCGACAAGGAAAGATTCACAACGGCAAGAAACTTAAGTCTGGTTCTTCACTCGCATCTATGTCGGATCTAAGACATTACAAGCACCACCCAAAGAAAAGTCGTGCTGGTTTGCGTCTTATAAAGTAATAATTTATTGACAAACGAATATTCAAAAGGCCTTTAGGCTTTATGTTTAATTATGAGATTACAAATCGGAGATGCCAGACGAAAAATCTTCTAATCCAATCCAAAAAATGGGAAGCCAATTGAACTTAATAGTTAAGTTAGAGTTGATTAAATTAACATATTGTTTTATGAGAAGTGCTCCAAGTCCAGACGGAAGGGGGTTTTTATTCATGATGGGGAGCTTCCTCCCAAAAAAGTTGTCTCTTTCAGACAGTAAACGATCGGTTTGGATTTATTTGACCCAAAAAGTTGTTATTGTAACCACTCTTATTTGTTACTGTTAATATAAATGTGAATTTATTTGACAATTAATTGGTGAACATATATATATAATTATAATTTTAAGTCAATAGTTATAGAAAAGTCAAATTCTAATGTGATTAGATAAATTTAGATTTTAGTATTTAATTAAAGTGTGAGGCCTAATGTGTAAATATCAATAGTTATCTTCAAATTTGATTATGGGATGAAGGTTATGGTTGTTGTGCAAAATCGATATACTAAGCAAATGCACGTGTTGCAAGCAAGTAATAAATGATAAGTAGAGTGCCGAACCCACGATGACAAAATTTATCGATAATTAAATTTATGTAGAGTAACAATAAATTAAAATAAAGGTGATAGTTGGAATAATGAAATAAATTATTAACATGAAATTGATGAAATTCAATTAATAAAACGTGACTCCGATTCAATTTTCTCCACTGTATAAATTTTACTACAGATGCTATAGGGAATGCTGCAATAATCAAATTAAATGATCTAGAATATTTTTCATAAATCAAGCATTGTCACAATTACTTGATTAGCTCTTATAATATTTTCTTCATTACTTTATGTAAGACAAATATTATAATGAACTTAACTAATTACAATTCTAATTAATCATGCAAAATTAATACTTCAATATGAAAATATTTAATTCGACACAATTCAATATATTTTCTAACTCTATTTAGGTCACGTATAATAGCAGCTCTAATATTTATTTATATTTTCTAACACTAAATAAAATAAACAATAAAACTGTATTGATTTACCTAACTTGACTATTGTAATAAACCACAAAATTTACATAGATCCGTACTTTCTTATCTTGCCACTAAAAAATTTAGTTCATGGAAAGTAAAAGAAAAATAGAAGAAGAATGAGAAAATGAAGTCTTCAAATAATAGAATAGATATTAAAATCTTCTCTGTTTGTTGAAGTTGGTGCCCCATTCTTTCTTCTATTTTTTCCTCTTTTCCTTTATTTCACGTTGTTTTGTTCGCCGTCCCTCTCTCAAGACTTTTCCTTATTCTTTTCATTTGCTGCATTTTAGAAATGTTTTTCCCTCATTGGCAATTGGCATCAGCATTCATTTTCTTAAAATTTAAAAATCTCAAATCCTACTTCTCCTTAATTTGAGCTCTTTCACTTTTCCATCTCCAAAATTATTGTATTGCTTTTTAAAGCTCGTGAACGCATCTTGATTATAGTTTGAAAAATTAATATTTCTAATTAGATTCATCAATATGCAATAATCACCAACATTAAATATGATTTTTCTAAAATATAATCAAAATAAAAATTTTTATTCAAATCTACTACTACGACACAATATTGGAACATTTAACTACAAAACATGCATTTTATTATTTTAAATCATCAAATCTTAACAATATTTTCCTTAATTAACCTTTTGCAATAACTTTTTTTTCGAGAGTTATCACACCCCCAAACTTGAATCATTGCTAGTCCTCGAGTGATGTAAAAGAATAAAATGATCAAATTTGAAAATTAGTTTAATTATGCTACAAACAAAATTCTCAAGATTGCCTTCAATTATCAACCTATGAAAATTCGAACATAACATCGGATCTTCAAATCAATATAATTCCATATCATTCTCAAAATAATATATCCCTTAAAAAGTGTGTGTGCGTGCATACAAAAAATTAGAATTTCCTCAAACCACATAAGTTTTATTCTATCATGCTCAATTCAAAACTTTATGTAATAATTCCACAAATTCTTTCTACTAATTTGAAGAAATTAGAAACATAAGATCTATAACTCAATTTTCATTATAAGTAATTGAGGAAATAAATTTTTATTCATTCATTTATTGACTTTTCTCCAAGTCACGTTATATTTTTTCGTGATTAACAACATTTGTGATGAAAGCCTCCAATTACTCAGTAATGTTATTAAGAGAGATAAAACATAGCCAACAAATTGCGATGCAGTTTTTCCCCATAGTCCCTCTTTATTATTGTGATTCTTCATCCATCGAATATCAAAAAGGCTCACTCGAGTTTGAAAGGAGATTAGAGAATTACAATACAATTTTTTTATATCATTCTCCCAAACTTATTCACATACTATTTCATGAATCATTTGTGTCCAATTTCTTCTTTTTTAGTATTGAGAGTTTATAGATGTAGCACTCGACATAATTATCGGCTAAATTTATGTATGCCTTATAATTGATAATTTTAAGTTGTAATTCATTTGATGTAAATGAAGTAAATGTTGGACAAAAACCAAAAGAAGAAATTTGATAAAAGTTATTATACAAAGTTTGATTTAGTCAACCTTGATTAAGGATGTAATTAAAGATTAAAATAAGGTAAATTCTGATTTTAGAGTGAAATGAATGAAGAATTAAGAGTGGAATGAAAGTGATAAGGTTAAATTTGTTTAAGTCAAACTTTGCAGATGTTGAAAGTCAAAATTATTTTTTTTATAGACTTAAGTATATTATGTTGACGCCAAGTGGAAGCCTCTTTCTAAAAATTTAAAAGAAAATTAGAGAAAAGAATAGGGTGAGGTGTTCCAACAATATGTAGCCACCTCATTAGGATAATTGTAGTAGTACCAATCCTGGTTCAGACAACTCGGGTCAGTATGAGTCAGTAGTGAGTACAGCGAACCGGATTCAGATAACTAGGGGCGCTATAATAGATCTAGATTTAAATTTTTAAATTTGAACATTGATTTAATAATCTTTAGATTTTTTGGGGAAATTCTTAATTTCTAACCAAATGTGCACAAGAGATCTTATGCAAAGAGAATATTTCTAAATTATTTTCCAACGAATGTTGAAATTTTCAAGAGATATCAAAATTTTAAGCAATGTTTTAAAGGTTCATTTTTAAAGTTAATCATCAAATTCATGAACCTAAGAAAATAGAAAACATTAACTCATGGTTACTAAGAACAAAATCAAAGATATAGCATACTTCTCTCCCCCAAACTTAAACACGACAGAGACCTCACTGTCAAACAAAAATTAAAGTTTTTCAATCAATTAGAGAAGGATCAAAGACTTCTTTGGATTTTGCTCATAGTGATCTTTTGCCTTTTCTAATTAAAGTTGAACACTTCATAGGTTCTCTGAGCACTCTTCTTTATCTTCATTGACATCACAACTTTGAGATGATATGTAAGGAATTGATTTTCATTCTTACATCGATGCTACAACATTATTTTATTTTCAACATACATATGCAAAAACAAACTAACCAGTTAACCAAAAATAAAAATAACAAAAATAAAAAGTTAAGTTGCCTCCCACAAGCGCTTGTTTTATAGTCGACGACCCAACTACTTCCATTTCTCAGCCTGGATCTTGCAAAAGGGCTGAGTTTTCTTCTCTTCCAATGTGAAATCACGTAAAGAGTGCTCATCTACTACGTCATTTTTGTTTTCAGCATCTTGTGGTGTAGATATTCTTTGCAACTTATTGTTCCATTCTTCAACTATCATCGAATCTAGAATATCTACAACTGAGCATTCTTCAACGTCATTCGAAAACTTCATGGCTTTACATTGAAAGTGACTTGTTGATCGTTCACCAGCATGGTAAGCTCTTCTTTTTTGATGTCAATTAGTGCCCTTCCCATGGCTAAAAAATACGAAAGCCAACAGAAAAAATGAACTCATTTACTTTAACCAATACATCTTCGATCTTTTCTTCTGGACGAGCTAAGGAACGATCTGCCAATTGAAGAGTAACCGTGTTAGGACGAGCTTCTCCAATTTCCAACTTTCTGAATATAGACATGGATATTAAATTTATACTTGCTCCGAGATCACATAATGCCTTGTCGAAATAATTGCTTCCAATAGTACATGAAATAGTAAAATTTCTAGGATCTTTGAGCTTTGAAGGCAATGTATTCTGCAATATGACACGGTGGCCCTTAGAAAAGGGGCCGTATAACCCACAAAATAGACACAAAGTGCTCGGGTGAAATTGTGTAGCACAAAACAGAAATAAAGAGAAAAAAAATGGAGAATAAAATGCAAATAAATAAAAGTGATAGTGTGTGATTATGGAGGCCGAATATTAAGAGAACAAAATGGAAGAAAATGCATAGATAAATGACAAGAAGTAGGTGAATGGAGTGTGTGAAAAATCGTGTAAAGAGAAATGAAGGAGATGAAGAGAAAATGCAAGGAAAATAAAAGTGAGGTGTGTGAATGGTGAGGGGCGAAAATAAAGGGTGAAATGTGTGAACGGAAAAGATAAAATGGATACCTTTGGCGGACCCGAAGAGCTATCTTACATTTTAAGCTCTCGGGTGCACGTTTTTCCGGAGGAAAACGACCACCGTAGGCCTAGGTTTTCGTCCTCAACTCCTAACTCCCAATGAAGAAAGGCGAGAGAATGAGGTAAGAGTTAACCTAGCAATCCGAAAGCTAGGCTAACAATTGAGGGCTACTCCACTCGATTCAAGAACCGAGGAAACCCGAAGGCAAACCAACACAAAGTGTAGGGAAATAAGTTATTTTATAAATTGGGAAAAAGTTGTAATACATGCACCAATGCTATGTATTTATAGGCAACCTAGGTGGATTAGGGTTTGGCATGGATTAAAGATGCATTTGTGGCCATTGGATGCAAATAGGATCGGTGGCCAAGAGAGTGATCTGTGCGCGCGCTGATCGTGTGGTGGAGATGATGCCCGCGCGCGCTGATCGATGGATCAGGCAAGGCTCCAGCGCGCCTCAATCCAACAGATCAGATGCAACCGGGCGTGCCTCTATCAGCAATCCAGAGCCTGCCCGCACGCGCGCTGGATTGCTTCCCGCTGCTGCCCCGCGCTAGATTGGTGCTGCTGCGCGCCCCTAATCGCACGGCTCAGATGCGTCCCGCGCCTACCTCATCAAAGGCTGAGAATTGCCATGTCATTGAGCCATGTTTCCACCCACATTTGTACCTGCATTTTCTTACCTTTAAATGTGGGCTCTTCCTTGGGCTAAGGCTTCTTTTGGGCTCCCTTTTGTTGAAGTGTTTTCCTTTGAATAATTTTGTTGAATAATTCTTCAACCCATAATCCACCACATACAACTAACCCTAACCACACAATCTAATGCATGATGCAAATATATAATAATCCATACAAAAAGGCTAATGTATGCCAAATAAGTTTAAAACCAAAAATTACATAAATTTTTGGGCCGGGAAGACAAATTCCCATGGGTCGAGTTGTAGTTTCCTCCAAGTGCTCCAAGTTGAATTTCCATCACAATCATCAACTGCTTGCCAATAAGGAAAATAATTTTCATATGTAAAAATATCAAACAATTCATGGGCCTTGGGTTGTGATCTAATTTTGGGCCTTGATGGCACATCACAATATATAGCTTCTTTCTTCAGTAATGGCCACCATTTTGATCTCGCCAAATCTTCTATTTTTAGATAGAATATCTTTCATAAATTTAGTGCAGCTTGGCATTTTTTTTAAGGCCTCCACAAATGAAATATTAATATGAAGCTGCTTTAGAACATCTAAGAACCTTTTGCACTGCTTATCTTGTTGATTGTTTCTGAAGTTGTTGTAGAAATGGTGGTGGAGGTCTCTCGTTTTTAGTTTTTGAGTTCTGTTGCTGCAATGACGTTACAACTTTGGGATTTATTGTACTATTTTCTAGCTTTATGTCAACTGCTTCCTCTTCCTCATCCATTTTATTTTGGGAAATTACCAAAAACGACCACGAATTACGTGTGTTTTCCGAATTCAACCACAAACAAAATTTTCTAACAATTCAAACCATCACGTATTGAAAATCTGCCAAATATAACCACGTCGGACGGACGGACGTGGATTGCGTCCGTCCAGACCAAATTTGGCCCCAACCCGGACGGACGGCTAAAAGTAGAATATGTCCCCAATTTGTCGTTCAATCAAAATCTACCACGTAGTCGCCACGTAACCCGTTCGGACTCTGTAAAGCACCGTCCGTCCCGGTTAACTTAAAAATTTCCCGGACGGACGGTATATTTTCCAGTCCGTCTGGCCAATCGATATGAAAACCAGCGAAAAAAGGGAATTTGGATTTTTCACCAGAGACAAAAACATCGACAGAAGGCGACGAAATTAGACTTTTCACTCGAAGCTTTGAAATTTTTCGTAGATTTACGATAAAAAAGCGTCTGTGGTAATTTCTTTATCAATTCTGATTTATTTACTTCAAGTTTTAACCTAAATAACGCGACAATCCGAGCCCTAATTCGAAAATGGGAAAAATGTGGCAATCGGACGGACGGACAAATATAGAGTCCGTCCGGGTCCCTTCATTGAATAAAACCCGGACGGACGCGTAAAAAGGCGTCCGTCCGGGGACCTTCATTTAATTATACCTGGACGGACGCATAAAAATGCGTTCGTCCGGCCGAAACCAAATATACTTAATTTTCTTTTTTTTTCTTTTTCAATTTTTTTGTTCATTTATTGGGTGTATATGAAATTATATTATTGTCAAAACTATTTTGTATTCAATTCATAGGATATTGTTTGACTTGAATAAAATTTTGATTTTTTTACAAATAATTGTCACAAATGGCTGAGAGATTGGATTATGTAAATGAGCCTGCGAACATAGACTGGTATATGGAGGAGGACGCTCCTATGTACGGTGATATTCAAGCATTTGACCACTTAGAGGGTGATGGAGAAATACAAGTGTATTCAATTTCAAAAACCTTAGACGATGAACTACGAACACCATTCAATTCTGAGGATGACGAGGTGCAAAGCAGACAAACAAGGGCTGCAGATTCTGGTGATTTTGCTTTGAGTAGAAAATATATATCTTTGCAGACCATTAGAAATGAAATACGAGACTATTCTTTGAAAAAAGGATATGATATCAAGATTGTTAAAAGTGGGAGGAACAGATTGACGACAAACTATAAAGAAGTAGATTGTCAATGGCATCTGCATGCGTCGGCCATGCAAAATGAGGCCACCTTCTAAATAAAGTCATACTGTAATGATCACAATTGCGTAAGGATATTGGATAATCGACACGCTACAGTAAAGTGGTTGGTAACAACTTATTCAGATAGGTTCAAAAGTCAACCTGACTGGCCCATTCATGATATTATCGAAACAGTGAGGCAGGAACACAAAGTTAACATTAAGCCAAGCCTTGCGAGAAGAGGAAGAACCCAAGCAAAAGAAGCTAATTTCGGGAGGAACGAAGAACAACTGAAGATACTTCGTTCTTACGGAGCTAAAATATTAAGATCAAATCCAGGTAGCACACTGGTAATAGATGGTGACCTGGTCGTTGAGGATAGAAATGAGAAGATGGTGTTTAAAAGAATGTACATGTGTATGGCTGCTTGCAAAGCAGGTTTGTTGGATATGGGCAGACCTCTTATTTGTTTAGATGGATGTCATCTGAAGGGAGCCTGCCCCGGCCAATTACTCACGGCCGTGAGTATTGATAGCAACAATGGTATATATCCCTAGCTGTTGCCAACGTGGAATCAGAATCCCAAGTCTTGTGGAAGTGGTTTTTGGAGATATTGCGAAACGACTTAGGGATTGACGAAGGCCGAGGATGGACATTTGTGTCGGATCGACAGAAGGTATATATTGTTATTACTATTATTATTTGGATCGGCAGAAGTTATTGTTTTAATCTGAGCCTGTTTTTCTTTAAAATTGCAGAGATTGTTGAATGCTGTGGATATTTGGTTTAGCCGAACACCGTTTCTGCCAGAGGCATATGTATGCAAACTACAAAGGAAAATTTCCGGGTCTATCGTATAAAGATGTGATGTGGAATGCAGCAAGGGCAACCACAAGGGAATATTTTGAGCTAGCAATGAGGAAAGTATATGAGCTCAATAAGGATGTCCATGCATGGCTTCGACGAACACCACCTAGATTTTGGGCCAGTCATGCATTTTCGACAATTCCCAAGTGTGACTTGGGCTTGAATAATTTATGTGAGTCTTTCAATTCAGTTCTTTTGTCGGCCCGGAACATGCCGATTTTGACGATGTTCGAGATGATTCGAAAGACTCTGATGACACGCATTGTCAAAAAACACGAGGAGATGCTCAAGGTAGAAGATGTTCTGTGTCCTAAGATTAGGAATAAGCTAGAGAGGCTGAAAGGGACAGCTTATGATTAGAGGGCTGAGTTAGCGGGAAATGCACTGTTTCAGGTTTGTTCAACTTGTTCATACTGATATGTTCTTCTTAGTTTGTTCTACTTGTTCATACTGAATTTGTTTATGCACTGTTTCAGGTTAGCAACGGCGACGAACAATATATCGTTGACCTCAATGAAGGCGAGTGCGCATGTCGAGGGTGGGAGATTTCTGGAATCCCTTGTGTTCACGCCGTTGCATGCATTAATTTGATGAGAAAGCCGATGGAAGATTATGTTCATATATATTATCATCGGGACACATATCTGGAGATGTATTCGCACTTCATTCGTCCCATTAATGGGCAACAAATGTGGCCAGAACCAGAGAATAGGACCCCAATCATTCCGGGTCAGAGAAGGCCTCAACCTGGTAGGCCAAAGAAGAAAAGAATTCGCGATGTCGATGAGCCTTCTACCACTTCTCATGGTCCGCGTGGTCTGACTTCTAAGAAGAAGTCTACGATGACGTGTCGTAAATGTGGACGTCAGGGGCATAACAATCGCACATGTTCTGAGAGGGGATCCACTCACGTGCTTCCTTCGCGTGACACATTTATGGGTTTCGGAACCGCTAGCTGGACGCAGGTACATTATTATTATTATTCTCATAAACAAAATTTCGCTATTATGTTCTAATATAACTCTCAATATGTGCAGGAATCTACTACAGGCAATGAGGAAAGCGGCCATGAGAGAGAATGATGGATATCTTTGTCCGAAACTTTCACGAGAAAATGATTCGCTCGGACAACTATCTTTTTGCCCACGGTACTATATCCCGGTCTTCTTTGAAGCCTCATAGCCTTTGAAGAAACACGCACATGTTCTGAGAGGGGATCCACTCACGTGCTTCCTTCGCGTGACACATTTATGGGTTTCGGAACCGCTAGCTGGACGCAGGAACCTTATATTATTATTCTCATAAACGAAATTTTGCTATTATGTTCTAATATAACTCTCAATATGTGCAGGAATCTACTACAGGCAATGAGGAAAGCGGCCATGAGAGAGAATGATGGATATCTTTGTCCGAAACTTTCACGAGAAAATGATTCGCTCGGACAACTATCTTTTTGCCCACGGTACTATATCCCGGTCTTCTTTGAAGCCTCATAGCCTTTGAAGAAACACGCACATGTTCTGAGAGGGGATCCACTTCACGTGCTTCTGCTTCGCGTGACACATTTATGGGTTTCCGAACCGTTGGCTGGACACAGGTACATTTTTACTATTATTCTCATAAACGAAATTTTGCTATTATGTTCTAATATAACTCTCAATACGTGCAGGAATCTACTACAGGCAATGAGGAAAGTGGCCATGAGAGAGAATGGTGGATATCTTTGTCCAAAACTTCCACGAGAAAATGATTCGCTCGGAAAACTATCTTTTTACCCACAGTACCATATCCCGGTCTTCTTTGAAGGCTCATAGCCTTTGAAGAAACACGCCATGAGAGAGAATGATGGAAGACGATGACATACAGATGGTGGAGAGCGGATCATCTTTATTTTATGCATATTTGATGTATCTTATAGTTTGTACAGCAAATTGTATTTTATAATGCCCAAATTCAACTTTTCTAATGTCCCTTTTATAATTAAAGTGAGAAAAAAATTAGAAATTTGGGCAGAGTTTCCATTGTTTTTAGTCTCCCCCACAGCTAGTATCATCCTACATATTTGAATATCCAAACAGTTCCAATATTTTGCCTCAAACATCAATTGCATCCAACAAAAATAAATATAACTAATGTACATCAAATTAATGAATATCCAACTACAAGTACTACAAATTTTCATCATCCAAATACAGTACATCATCAAAGTTTACAAAAAAAATTTGTCTCTGTGCATCGCCCTCTGTCGTCCCCTCTCTGCACGTAATAAAAGAAAGTTAGATTATAATGAGTTGAAATGTAATTAATAATGAGAAAAATAGGTTCAAATATACCTAAACTTGGGCAGCGTTGTCATCTCTAGCCCCCGACAGCACACCCTCGTCATCTCCAGCCCCCGGCAGCACACCCTTGTCATCTCCACCCCCGGTCAGGAGTACCTCATCATCGTCACCATCGGCATCACCTCTCCCAAGATCGTTGGGATTAAAGGTATGGACCTCTATCCAATCCTGGATGATCCGTCTAGTCTCTCTGTGGTACTCCATCATCTCTGAGAGGTACTCCATAATGTTTACTCGACCAGACGCTGCCTCTGATCGAACAGTCTGCACCTCCTTTCGAACAGACGCCACCTCTGTTCGAACAGCCTCCACCTCCGCTCGAACAGTCTCTATCAGCATCCTAATAGAAGCCATATCCGTGGGAGGCACGATCTGAGGGGGGAGTTTCCCTCGACGAGGGTGTTGCAGCACAGGAAGGGGCCGAACATTATTCCCCTCCGTCCACCTTCCGTCGACCTCATGCAGCCCCATCTTCACCAAATGCAGCCTGCCGAATGCATCCGCGGGCCGCTGTGGTATAGTCTATGCCCCTCGCGGTAACTGAATCTGAAAATGCTCAATAATCTTCTGAATCAAGACAGTGTACGCGAGGTTCTTGGTCCGTGTGCGTGAGATCTCACTAATGTGACTCAGAATCACATAGCCAGGGTCGAAGAAATTACCGCTATACAATTTCTCCATGACATAGAGACACATGTAGCTAACATGATCTCTATGTCCAACGCGCGGTAGAATGGTGTGTGCTATAAGGTTGTGGATGACGCGAGCTTTCACATTCATATCTTTTGCTCCTGGCTTCACGATATCCACAATATCAGCGTTCCGATGAATCTGTCTAATGAACGCTATTCCCTCCGCTGTGGCAAGCACGAGACATTTTTTCTGGGCATGGTAATACTTTTCTGCCTCTTCTACGTGAAAGCCAAGCACCTCATTCACAACCTGTGGCGTCACTTCATACTCCTCACCCAATATGTAGGTCATTATAACTCTCGACCTCGTAGAAAATCTCATGTTCGCATAGAATAGGTGAACCATTTTTTCACAGCTGACTCCCTGAATAGTGTAGAGTCCTTGAAGTCCGATTCTGTCAAACATTTCTTTTATCTCTAAGGACTCCCATCCTGAAAATTTTTAATAACAAATGAATAAGACTAGTTCAACGAAATATTATAGAAACAATTTGTAAGAATAATTGGCTCAACCTGTAAAGTCCACAATCTTTGTCAACGACACCTTTCGGTGTACTATATCCAGCTGATATTGCTCTCGACAATGTTGACTGCGAAAGTCCTTCGATTGTGAGGTCGATGTAGCTTGCTGTGACGAGCTGGGAGCCGAGGAGCTGGGCAGTGGCTGTGAGGCCCTTGGAGGTGCTTGTGGAGCCCGTGGATGTGGCTCTGAGGCCCGTGAAACTGACTATGGGACCGGTAATTGTGGCTGTAAGGCCCGTGGAGGTCGAGGTGGTTGTGAGGGCAGTGGAGATGGCTGTGACATTGTTGGCCGCTTCGATGGTCCACCTTGTGACGTCGAATCCTTCTTTCGTTTATAAGCAATTTTATCTGCCATTTTCGTAAAGTTTGCAAATTGGAAAATTCCAAGATTAGCCACAATAACTCGAACCGTGGCGAAAATCAGAGCCTGGTGAAACTCGGCCTTCACAGCCATAACCCGAACGGACTCAATATTGGTCTGTCCGTCCGGGTTAAGGCTATGATCACCTGGACGGACAGATTGAAATAGCGTCCGTCCGGGTAATTCTAAAAGGGCGATTTTGACCTAGGGCTCAAATTTTTACCTTCTAAACGTAAAAATTTAAACTAAATCAATACAAAAGGAGTAAGATATTACCTGATGCGTTTTTTGCTTGAGAATCGCACAAGAAATTTGTAGAGCGTCGAGAGAAAACGAATTCCGGCCACTGTGAATACCCGGCTTTGAACGATTATAATCGAGGACCCGGACGGACGGGAAAATATACCGTCCGTCCGGGAAAGTTTTAAGTTAACCCGGACGGACAGTGCTTTACCGAGTTCGAACGGGCTACTTGGCGACTACGTGGCAGATTATGATTGAACGACAAATTGGGGGCGGACGCTACTTTTAGCCGTCCGTCTGGGTTGGGGCCAAATTTGGTCTGGACGGACGCAATCCAGGTCCGTCCGTCCGACGTGGTTATATTTGACAGATTTTCAATACGTGATGGTTTGAATTGTTAGAAAATTTTGTTTGTGATTGAATTCGGAAAACACACGTAGTTCGTGGTCGTTTTTGGTAATTTCCCTTTTATTTTCTTCTTTGTCCTTGACTGCTTCTACTTCCCTTCTATTTCTTAACATAATTTATTTGCACTGCTTCTTTCCTTCTCTTTTTGGGCCTTCAGTATAACTAGGCAAACTTTCTGGATTCCTATTGTTTAATGCTTGAGCCATTTGACCTACTTGATTTTCTAGGTTGCGTAATGATGCTGCTTAGTTTTGTATTATTGTGTTATGATTTTGGATAATAACATCATTTTTCTGCATATACTCCCTCATCAATTGCTCTAGAGAAGTTATCTTATCACCATGAAATTGTTTTGAGTGTTGTTGTGCAAAATTCTAGTTTGCTTGAGAAAACCCTGGCGGATGAGAGCTTCCAGCTTTATTATAACTGTTCTAGTTAGCATTTTGAGCTTGTGAACTCCGTTGAAAATTTTTATGTTGTCTCCACCCCAGATTATAAGTATTTGAAAATGTATTGTTATTATGGTCGTAACCCACATAATTCACTGCTTCTGAATTTGATGGACAAATTTCAAATGAATGTCCTCCACAAAATATGCATGACACATTTGATGCTTGCTTGTTCAATGGTGCTCCTAACGATTTGATAGCATTTGTAGGAGAAGACATTTGAGCTATCAAGGCTATCATGGTGTCAAGCTCTAAAACTCCAGCAACACGTCTGTTGATTGCTGCTCTTTCAGAAGGGCATTGATAATTATTTGTGGACATCGCTCCAACAACTCAAAAGCTTCACTGTATGTCTTTGTTAGAATTGCTCAATTGGCTTATGCATCTAATATGGCTCACTTCTAGCCATTTAACCCGATCTAAAAAGTCTTCAACTGAACCCATTTAGAAACTCCATGATTAGGGCATTGTCTAACCAATTCTTCAAATCTGTCCATGCTTCATATATGGATTCTCTATATTGATGTTGAAAACTCATAATATCGCTCTTCATTTTTGCATTCTTCACTGGCGGGAAATACTTCGTTAGAAAGTTTTTGGCTAGATTTGGCTAAGAATTCACTGAGTTTGGCGGTAATGAGTTTAGCCATGCCCTACCTCGATCTCGAAGTGAGTAGGGGAAAAGTTTTAGGCGTAATGCTTCTCAAGTTGCTGCATCATCCTCGAATGTATCACATAGCTCCATAAATACCCTTAGATGCAATTTTGGATCTTCTGTTGCCATCCCACTAAACTGCCATATTGATTGCAATATCTGGAACATCACTGGTTGTAATTCACATTGTGCTACTTGCATTTCCGGCCGAACTATTCTAGGATTTAATCTGTCTCAATCTGGGTTTATTTGCATAATCTCGGATTGGGCGTTCTGGTTCATCGTCGATAAATTGTTTTTCATTTTGTCTAACAGCTTCAGGATCCATATTTCCTTTTATGAATCGTTGTTGTTGTTGTCGTCTTCTCTCTCTAAAGGTTCTTTCGATTTCTGGAGTGTAAGGGATCAAATTCTGATCGTCCTCGTCCTGCATTGAAATTAAGGTATCTGAGAAACAAGAGAGAGAGAGAAACAAATTAGAATTTCTTTTTTTTTTTATACACTCCACAAAAATTAAAAATTGAGAAATTTTATCCAGGGCAATGGCGTCAAAAATTTGTTGTGTAAAATTGATACACTACGCAAGTGCACGTGTTGCAAGCAAGTAATAAATTATAAGTAGAGTGTCCAACTCTCGAGGACAAAATTTATCAATAATTAAATTTATGTACAGTAACAATAAATTAAAATAAAGGTGATGGTTGGAATAATGAAATAAATTATTAACATGAAATTGATAAAATTCAATTAATAAAACATGGCTCCTATTTGATTTTCATCACTATGTAATTTTTACTACAGATGATGCTGTAAAGAATGATGCAACAATCAAATTAGATAACATAAAATAATTTTCATAAATCAAGTCTTGACACAATTACTTGATTAGTTCATATAATATTTTCTTCGTTACTTTATGTAAGACAAATATTATAATGAACTCAACTAATCACATTTCTAATTAGTCATGCAAAATTAATACTTCGATATGAAAATATTTAATTTGACACAATTTAATATATTTTGTAACTCTATTTAGGTCACGTATAATAGCAGTCCTAATATTTATTTATATTTTCTAACACTAAATAAAATAAACAATAAAACCATATTGATTTATCTAACTTGACTATTGCTACAAACCACAAAAATTACGTACATCCGTACTTTTTTATCTTGCCACTAAAAGATTTAGTTCATGGAAAATAAAATAAAAACGGAAGAAGAACGAGAAAATGAAGTCCAAATAATGGAAAAGATATTAAAATCTTCTCTGTTTCTTGAAGTTGATGTCCCATTCTTTCTTCTATTTTTTAGTTCTTTTCCTTTATTTCACATTGTTTTGTACGTCGGCCCTCTCTCAAGACTTTTCCTTATTCTTTTCATTTGCTGCATTTTATAAATGTTTTTCTCTCATTGGCAGCATTCATTTTCTTAAAATTCTCCTTAATTTGAACTCTCTCTTTTCATTCTGCAAAATTATTACTTTTTAAAGCTCGTGAACCATCTTGATTATAGTTTGAAAAATTAATATTTCCAATTAGATTCATCATCAACATTAAATATGATTTTTCTAAAATATAATTAAGATAAAGATTTTTATTCAAATTTGCTACTACGACACAATACTGGAACTTTTAACTACAAAACATGTATTTTATTATTTTAAATCATCAAATTTTAACAATATTTTTCTTAATTAACCTTTTGTAATATCTTTTTTTTTTTAGAGTTATCAATGATCCCTAAATTAAACAGTCAGATATCTTTTGCGTTGTTAAATAGGCGGGCTGGACGGGCTCGGCGAGCCATCTGCTTCACCGTAGCAAAATTCTCGTCAATTTTACTACAAATTGCATCAAGTTAGCATCTCTTTTGGTCATGAGATGAATCTGATTGATGAGTTTATATACCACAAGTTTAGCTGGAAGAAGTTTATACTTTTCAGTTTATAAGTTGATGATGTAATGTGATAAGTCAATTTTATACTGATATTCCAATCGTGAGTGTAAATACAAAGATTTGCATATGTGTTGGTATTTGATTTTTTGACACTTTATTATGAAAATAATATTTTATTCACAATTATTCAAATTGGTGATTTATTTCTTGGCGATCAAGAAATAGCTTATTCAGATTATTGGAAGGTATTATATGAGCAATCATGATGATTCTGTGAAAGAGAAAAATAAGGAAACAAGAATATTAGGGAAGTTATTTCCAAAAACTTAAGGCATTTGTTTTTTGGAAAACTTTTATTTGGAAAGCAGATTTGATGAAGATTTGGTACGATTTGTTGGGCTTCGAGTTCCCATGATTAATGGGATGCTTTCCTGAATTTTTGGATGAATATCTGAGTTGTTACGGAAACTTTCCTAAAGTGTCACACAACCGAATTTGTTAAGATTCGTTTTCCTTATTTCTTGCGGCATTAAATTTAATATGGTAACTGAACAGAATTGAAGATATGGAAGTTACCAATGTTATTTAAGGCTTTCTGTGACGACCCTAACACTGTACCCAAATTTTCCATACTATTTTTTTTTCTTAGAACTTAAACCTAACGTTTGTGTGAAAATTAAACCTTTAAAATCGTAACTGAAATCGAAATCTAGTTTATAACCATTTGAAACAAAACACAAAACGAATTTAATAAAAACCTTTAATAATTAAAACAATTAAATAAAACTTTAACTTAAAACAATTAAAATTAACACAAAACGGCGGCGGGGCAAAAAAGGGAAATCTGCAAAATGAAGGGGGCGATCGATCGCCCAAAACAGGCGATCGATCGCCAGACCTAAAAACAAGAGGGACGAATGTTCGCCCCACACCAAGGGCGAACGATCGCCCCTTTGGCAATCATTTTCACCCAAGCCAAGCGATCGCCCAGCAATCGCTCGGCAACTTCTCTGGAAAATCCAGAGAAGTTGATAAACAGGGGGCGAACGATCGCCCTCCCTGGCGATCGTTCAGCAACCCCTCTGGAATCGCTTCCCATAGGCGCCCCCCCCCCCTCTCTCTCTCTCTCTCTCTCTCTCTCTCTCTCTCTCTCTCTCTCTCTCTCTCTCTCCTTTTTCCTCTTCGTTCTTTCCCATGTAAACCAAATTCAACAGCACACTTAACCACTCATTTTTCACTTGTTTCTCATACATTTTGTAGCAACTTCAACATATCAAACCCCTTCGCCCCTACATACAATTAATATTTCACCAATCCCACATTTAAAGACTCAAAACACGTTCAAAACATAGCCTATTTTCATAAAAATAAAACGCGTGGGTATGTTTAAAAACTGAACATTTCCTTAATACCAACATTTACAGAATATATTTTCAAAACGTTTTTAAAACAACCTAAACATAATCTATCCAGAACCAAACATCCTAGAATGTTTCTAACCATAACATAATCCACTGTACAAACAAAATTCACCCAAAACTCTCAAAATACCTAACCATTTTCCCCACGGGTCAACATACGCGACGACTGCTCATGCACACCACCGCAATCGTTCTTCTTCAACCATCCTGTACATCGGGTGGAGGAATATCGTCCTCACCTGCTTCGATATCACCTACACCATACAGACACCTATGAGCTAAAGGCTCAGTAAATTTTACGTAAATGCAGATGCGTGCAGTGCATATGGAGTTCAGAAATCATGCATAACATACAGAGCGTCGCAGACAGAATATCACCGAGATCTCATCCCCCTAACCGGAGGGGGCCCATCCAGCGGTCGGACTACCCGTGCGGTTAGAGGAGGGGGGTACATGCTTACCACACGTACAGCCGTGCCTGAGCCCCACCTCACGTGACCAGATAACAGATTACGTTCATTAATTACGTTACAGTGTATGTGGTACTGTGTCAGGCCCTTAATCGACCCACACAATAGATCTGAGCCCCCAAATTTCTGGGCCACATCGGTTTTCTGAAAACATCGTGCGGAAATTCATTTTTATGCCAAGTTAAAATACGTGATGCATGAACAGTTATATAAACACGAAATAAACAACCAAGATGCATACCATCAAGACGAATAAAACAAAACCTATAAAAGAACTACTCCTAACTACCCAACCAAAACAATTTAAACAAACAGTTCTCCAAGATCCTCGACGCCACATCGAAGTACGGTGTAGGCCAATAGGCCAGAGTAAGTCACGAGAACTTACCTCGTGTCCGCTGTAGCTCAAGCTCCGTCCACGAGCGTTGTTTGTCTGAGGCATAACACAATGGTTGATGTTAAAATGAGATTTAAACCGTTAAATGTCCAAATTTAACGAAACCTTAACTAAGGAATTCTCCTAAAATACTAACTTAGCTCAACGAGGCATTTTATCCAACAAATAACGTTCGATACCTCAAAAATCAACATTGACGAGTTTTCCCCCAAAACTCGGAAATTGTTAAATCTCTAACATTCGTCCTAAATCGATTAACTTTATCCAATAACGTTCAATATGTTCATAATATTCAAAACTACGGCGAACCTATCGATTATGAACCCTAAATCGCATTTTTAACTAAAACCTAAACGAAACCCTAATCGTTTAAACTCCGTAAAACTAAAAACTAACGTTCCGAAATCATAGATTATTACCTAGGGTTGCGAGAGGAGAGGAAAACGTGAAAGATCGGAGGTCGTCGGAGGAAGAACGAGCGCCGGAGAAGGAGCGATCGTCGTTGATCACCAAAGGGGAAGGAGGAGAAGTCGCATGAAGAAGAAATGGCGTGGAGTAGAAGAAAAACAATGTTTTTAATTCAAATTTAACTTGACAATTTACCATTTTGCCCTTCCTTTGTTATTCTATTTGTTTCGTCCTTCGTTTCCTTAATTAACCAATGATTCGTTTTCTCCAAATTTTCTTACTTCACCAATAACTTCAATTTACTACCAGGGTTCCATTAAAACTGTCTGTTCGCAATTCGGACCTCGTTTACTATTTTTACCAAAATGTCCTTTATATTACGTTAAACTTAATTACTCAAAATATAGCGTTATTATTCCGAAAAATCCCGTAAATTTCTTAAAATTCCTATAAATCGTTAGGATTCTAATAACGCTTTCTTTTTGAAAAATTGATTTGATTTGACATATTTACAAAAATGTCATTTACATTAAAATAATAATAATCCGTACAGCCGGATATTACACTTTCGTTCTATGAGAAAGCTGATTGACGACGAAGTATTGTTTTTCGCGTGAGAAGGTTTCTTCGTTTTTTCTGAGCCGTCGATTTTCTTTCACTCCCTACGTTTCTGCGTATGAGTTTGTGATTGTTTTACACACTCGACCTAATCTGTAGATTTCATCGTTTTATTGAGTGTGTTGATTATTGCATCTGAAGACTTCGATCTGGTGTTCCAGGAGGTGTCCCAGGAGCCAATACTTTTGTTCTTCATTGAAACTCAGTCTCGGGAGGAGGCTGCATCCGAACTCGGGAGGAGTTCTGTTTCTTAGACAAAGGGAGCTTGTCGTTCTTGATCATGGGCGAGGGGATCTTGCCATAACACGGATTCCGGGAGGAATCAACAACAAGGGGATCTTGTTGTTATCTAGATCTCGGGAGAGGTCGTTCTAAAGTCGAGGGGATCTCGCAAAAACAGTTTCCTAGGGTGTAACGACCCGGGGAGGATCGTCACGTGTCATGACTTTCCTTTAAACTTATCCGTACTTTTATACCTCTGTAATCGTAGTGTACCCCTTTTTTTTTTTTTCAGACTTATATCATATCTCATCTTAACTTAAATTCGCTGAATAACCGCGTTTAGCTTTCACTCCTGCCGATCGCTAAACGACAAACATCTAGTTGTTCTACCGGTCAGCACGTGCATCTCACATGATTCATTAAACATCTATCGGCAGGCACACATATTTGCATCTGCCGACAGTCACGTGCAACTCGTGTGACCAATTAAAACACCGTTCAATTATACAACGGAAGCCACCTACATCTACCGATGAGAGGACAATAGACGATGCTCTCATCTGCCGATGGCAAATACTCTATATCTGCCGATGACGTGGCATGACATCTTCCGGTAACTTAACTCACTACTCATACCGATCGCCAGATAACAGACATTGTCGTCATCTGCCGATGGCTTAAGGCAACTACATCTTCCGACAGATTAACTCACATCATCTGCCGATGACGTGGCACTACATCTGCCGATGGCAACACACAACATCTGCCGATGACATTTATACTACATCTTCCGATAGATTAACTCACATCATCTGCCGATGACGTGGCACTACATCTTCTGGTAGATTAACTCACATCATCTGCCGATGACGTGGCACTACATCTGCCGATGGCAACACACAACATCTGCCGATGGCATATCGTCTGCTGATGACGTCAGCCGGAAGACAAATACTTTTCCTCTTCCGATGACGTCCTCCGGAAGACAGACATACCCGACTCCCATCAAAATCCTCCTGTCGATTTCTACACTTCAAAATAACACATCTCCTGCCGATAGACAAGTACTTTCATCTACCGACTACTAAACATTAACCTAACATCTTCTTCTTCCGGTAGACAAGCAAACTTCATCTACCGATTTCTAAACTCCATAATAACACTCACACCTTCCGATAGACAAATACATTTCGTCTACCGGCAGCACAAACATCATAACTTCAAACTTAATACCGGGACACCAACAGAATAAACCACAGATTCATTAAAACTCATACAGCGGATGACGTCAGCCGGAAGACTAAACCAACAAACATCTACCCTTCGGCATCTGCCGATGACGTCAGCCGGAAGACTAAACCATCAAACAATTAACTCTCGGCATCTGCCGATGACGTCAGCCGGAAGACTACCTCTTCCAGCTTCCGTCTTACGGTAGAGAACTCTAAATCATCAGATGACTCCTTCCAACAGAAAGAAAACACAACTCATTCAAAATGCATATAGCGGAAGACTTAAGCAACTGACCATTTATAAATCTATATAATCATTCCCTGACTCAATGATCCACTAGACAGTTTCAAAGCTCAACGTTTTAAATAACCTCATCCTACTTAAACTACCATATTCTTTAACATACTGTAACATAAGAGTCTTAACCAGGGGTCATAAATCGCCTCTCCAGTCCCGCACTGTCACCTTGAGCATCCTCCAGCAACCAGCCTTAAGCATCCTCTTTGAACATAACATCCTCACCTGAACCTTCTTCACCTACACCATAAGGTTTAACTATAAGCCTAATGCTTAGTAAGGAATGCATGCTGACAGATATACATGAATACACAATTTAAAGGGACATAAGTTCATAAACCATTCTTCATTCATGTTCATCTTTATCCTTTACATAACATGTATTAAGGTAGGGAACGAGGGAGGAAGACTGGGGTACATAGTCATTTGCCTATCGCGGCAGTCGTACATAATCATTTGCCTATCGCGGCAATCATGATACATCACTCGGCCTCCCCAGTGGGAGAATTCGCGAGCCATACATATCATTAACTCGGCCTCCACCAGTGGGAGATTTCGCGAGTCATACATATCATTACTCGGCCTCCACCAGTGGGAGAATTCGCGAGTCATACATAGCATAGTCCTTTCCCCGTTCTGCACTTAATTATGGTTACATTTACTTTTCATATTCTCTACTTAATCATAAACGTGGGCATAATACATAGACATGAGGTTCACAGAGAAAAGTCATACCATAAGGACAAGTAGAACATCCTGTAACTTTACATTTACTTACACAACTTCTTCATGTCGTGGAAATAACAAAATCATAGTCAACAAGTTAACATTTCAGTGATTTCCTAATACCCTTGCGGTGTAGGGCCCTAGTGGCCGGAAATCTTAACACATTCACTTACCTGGATTCCTTAGCAATCCGAGCTTCTTTCCTTTAAACTTCTTCACCTAAAACATGTACATTACAGTAGTTAAAACAAAGTCCTAATAGTCCTAATCATAAACCGTCCTAGGATCTAATAGCTAAAGTCATTCCGATTCCTCTGTTGACACACTGCAGTCTGAAATCCGAAACTAGGTGGACAGGTTTTACCATTGATTAAATCCGAGTTGGTTACTTAAAATGCTCAGAATCGATTCGGGATGACATTTCTACTCTCAGATTTTAAAAAGTCTAAAGCTACTCGGCCACTGCTAAAAATATCCGAACTCAGTGCCGAGCTGAAAACAGAGATCTATTTACTAATGAATGACTACATTGTCCATTTCATACCTCGGGTGTGGATTTGCAGAGAAGAGCAAGCTCGAAACCGGTCGTCGGCAGAGGAAAGTTCTGGTAGCCGAGAGCAAGAACTTGGAAGAGAAGAAATCGCCGAGAGGGAATGTCGGCTACCGTGGCAATAAAATGAGATTTAAGGTTTCCATTTCCTATTTATACTAAATCCATCGATTTTAATTTACAAAACTGCCACCAAACCTAGTTTTACTTAACTTGTAATAATTTATCTTAACATTAAATTTTAAATCATAAAGGTTAAATAAGAGGGTGACAATGAAAATGGTCAGAAAATCACCTGGCCGAAACGTCGGGTGTTACATCCACCCCTCCTTAAACAAAATTTTCGTCCTCGAAAATTGCTCAAGCAAATAACTTAGGATATTTGTCCAACATCTCCTGCTGTAGTTCCCATGTAGCTTCTTCAATACCATGATTCTTCCACAAAACCTTAACCAACAAGATTTCCTTATTCCTTAGAGTCTTCACTGCAGAATCCAAAATTTGTACTGGTCTCTCTTCATACACCAAATTAGGCTCAACTTCAATTTCCATTGGTTTAACAACTTGAGTCGGATCACGTATGCATTTCCTTAGCATAGACACATGAAAGACATTGTGAACCTTTTCCAAAGATGGAGGCAAAAGTAACCTATAGGCTGTACTGCCAATTCTTGCTAAGACAAGGAATGGTCCAACGAATCGTGGATTAAGCTTTCCCTTCTTACCAAATCTTAAGACTCCTCTAAATGGTGAAATCTTCAGGAAAACTTCATCACCAACAGAAAACTCAAGATCTCTTCTTCTTTGGTCCGCATAACTCTTCTGTCGACTTTGTGCAGTTAACATCCTTTTCCTAATGACCGTAATTTTATCTGACATCTGTTGTAGAATCTCAGGGCCCAATAGCTTCGCTTCACCAACTTCATCCCAGTACAAGGGTGACCTGCATTTCCTACCATACAAAGGTTCATAGGGTGCCATACCAATTGTGGACTGATAACTGTTGTTGTAAGAAAACTCAATCAGAGGTAGGTGTCTACTCCAAGATGCCTGAAAGTCTAGAACACATGCCCTTAACATATCCTCGAGTATCTGAATGGTTCTCTCGGATTGTCCATCTGTCTGCGGGTGAAAAGTGGTGCTGAAGGATAACTTTGTGCCTAAGGTACCTTGTAAACTTTTCCAGAATCGGGAGGTGAATCTAGGGTCATGATCAGAGACTATGGATACGGGAATCCCATGCAACCTGATAATTTCTTGGACATAAAGGTTAGCAAGTTGGTCCATCGTATAGGTGGTCCTTACAGGTAAGAAATGGGCCGATTTTGTCAGTCTATCCACCACAACCCAAATACAATCATGCCCTTTTGTCGTCTTAGGTAGTCCTACTACGAAATCCATGGCTATGTGTTCCCACTTCCACTCGGGAATAGGCAACGGCTGAAGAGTACCTCCTGGACGTTGGTGCTCGGCTTTGACTTGTTGGCATACTAAACAGGACTCTACATACTTAGCAACATCCCTTTTAGGTTAGGCCACCAGTACTGTAACTTCAGGTCTTGGTACATCTTGGTGCAGCCAGGATGTACGGAAAAGGAAGAGGAGTGCGCCTCAGCCAAGATCAACTTACGCAATTCCACATCATTAGGAATGCACCACCGATTTCTAAACCTCAGGATCCCATCCTTGGAGAGACTGAACTCGGAGGTGGCGTCCTTCAACTTATCCATCATGCTGATATTTTCCACTGAATCCTTCTGTTGTGCATCCTTGATCTTTTCCAAAATTGTTGGTTGAATAGTTAACTCAGCGAGCAAGACTGATAACTCTGGAACTATCTCCAAGTCAAATTTCTGAACTTCTGTTCTTAAGGGCATAGACATGGTTGAAACCACGGGCTGCATTGTTGTTGACATCCTACTCAACGCATCAGCTACAGAGTTAGCCTTCCCGGGGTGATACTTGATCTCAAAATCGTAATCCTTGACAAATTCCAACCAACGTCTCTGTCTCATGTTCAATTCCTTCTGTGTGAAGAGGTACTTTAGACTTTTATGGTCAGAAAACACCTCACATTGCTGTCCATATAGATAGTGTCTCCAAATCTTCAAGGCAAAAACAACAGCAGCTAATTCTAGATCATGAGTGGGGTAATTTTGCTCGTAACTCTTTAGCTGCCTAGAAGCATACGCTATAACTTTACCCTCTTGCATCAGAACACAACCTAAACCGACTTTAGAAGCATCACAGTAAACACTAAATTTTCCTTCTTCGGTTGGGAGGGTCAAAACAGGAGCTGTTGTTAACTTCAGTTTTAACGTCTGGAAGCTATCTTCACAGGCTTCAGTCCAAGAATACTTAATGTCCTTCTTTGTCAAACCTGTCAGGGGTTTAGCTATCATAGAAAATCCCTTGATGAATTTTCTGTAATAGCCTGCCAATCCAAGGAAGCTGCGGACTTCACTGGCATTCTTAGGTTGAGGCCAATCTTTTACTGCCTGAATTTTGGTTGGGTCCACAGATATGCCATTAGCAGAAACTACATGGCCAAGGAAATTAACCTTATCTAACCAAAACTCACACTTAGACAGCTTGGCGTAAAGTCGATGCTCCTTCAATGTCGTCAAAACTACTTTCAAATGTTCTTCATGGTCAGCCACAGTTCGGGAATATATCAAGATATCATCTATGAATACAATCACAAACTTATCCAAATACTCACGAAACACACGGTTCATTAGATCCATAAAAGCGGCAGGGGCGTTTGTCAAACCAAACGACATGACTAAGAATTCATAATGTCCATAGCGGGTTCTGAAGGCTGTCTTTGGTATATCTCCTTCTTTAACCTTCAGTTGGTAATAACCCGAACGTAAATCTATCTTTGAAAATACCTTAGCTCCTTGCAATTGGTCAAACAAATCGTCAATCCTGGGTAAGGGGTACCTATTCTTGATTGTCAACTTATTTAGTTCCCTGTAGTCTATGCACATTCTAAGAGAACCATCCTTCTTCCTTACAAATAAGACTGGTGCACCCCAAGGAGAACTGCTGGGGCGAATAAATCCCTTGTCAACCAATTCCTGCAGTTGAACCTTCAATTCTTTCAACTCAACAGGTGCCATACGGTAAGGATTTTTGGATACAGGTGATGCCTCGGGGTATGTATCAATCACAAATTCTATTTCCCTATCAGGTGGTATACCCGGTAAATCATCTAGGAATGCCTCGGGAAACTCTCGGACTATAGGAATATCCTGTAGCTCAATTTTATTCTTCACCCGGTCATCTATTACACTAGCCAGGTAGCTCTCACAACCACCTCTCAGCATTCGGTATATTTCTAGTGAGGATATAATTGGTATCTTACTTATTTTAGGAATAGCTTGGAAGGAATAATGGTTATCATTTGGGGGTCTAAAATCAACTATTCCAGATCGACAACTTATCGTGGCATGATGTCTAAATAACCAATCCATCCCTAATATTACTTCATACCCTCTTATGTCAATGACAATTAATTCCGCATAGAGATTCTTATCCCCTAAGGACACGACGTCACCCTTAACAATCTGTTCTGAATGTAGGGACCTCCCTGATGGCAACACAACACTATATAACCTTTCAGCTGGTAAGGGTCCTATGCTATGTTTGCATACAAACAAGGTTGATATAAACGAGTGTGTGGCCCCTGTATCTATGAGTGTATAAGCAGCAAAACCACAAATCATGATGGTACCTGATATGACTGTATGTTGATCAGCTCCCTCATCTTCCATCAATGCATACACTCTGGGTACAACCCTTGCACGGTTCGGGTCTGGCGGCATGGGGCAATCTCTGACCATGTGTCCGGTCTTATCACACCTGAAACAGCGGCCAGAAAGCAACTTGCACTCACCAGGGTGGTTCCTCTGACATGTAGGGCATAGAGGCGCTAGAGGTCTCTTTCCTTTTCCCTGGTCATCATTCTGGTTGAGGGGCCTCTTCATTCCATGCTGTTGTTGCTGTGGTCCCCTGTTCTGTCGTGGCTGCCAACCCTTGTTCTGACGTGGTGGCGGCTGAGCGTCCTTCATGAGTTTCTTTGGCTGTTCGCGTTGTGCATATGCTGTCATTTCTGCCTCTTCTAGCTCCAAGGCCTTAGCCGTCACTTCACCATAAGGTACATTATGTATCCCGGCAGTCTTCACTTTCATGTACAGACTTGGCTTCAGTCCTTGAACAAACTGGTAAATCTTATCTTCCTCATCCTCAATCATACGGGGAGCAAACCGTGATAAAGCATCAAATTCACATATATAATCCGTCACAGAGCCAGTTTGTCGTAGATTCATAAACTCCTTCTTCTTGTTGGCCCGAACAGTCCTATTGAAGTACTTTTCGAAGAAGGCAGTCTTGAACATCCCCCAGGTCATAGCTTCGGCATTAGGGGTGCTCTGGATCGAGTCCCACCAATGCCTTGCACTTAACTCCAAATGAAAGACAGCATAGGTGACCTTATCCCCTTCGTCAACCTTTGCATACTTAAACATGTCTTCAATCTTTCGGATCCACTCCTCAGCATGGACAGGATCTGAAACATACCCATTAAACACCGGGGGTCGAAGCCGGTGAAAGCGCTCACCCCCGTGATCATGAGTTGCGTTAGTACTGGAGTTGCCTTGTTCTTCTCTAGCTGTCATCAGTCGTTCTATCTGGTGAGATTGGCGCATGACCAACTCAGTCAACTGAGCAATAGCATTGCTATCCTCATTGGCCTCTCTCTGTTGACCTCTAACCATCTTGGGATTCCTGGCAATTCATTACAGGCATAACTTAACTTAATGACATACATGAAATCATAAACACTTACAGTTGCTGAGGTGTGCTCAAGTGACAGTCAGTGCTGGGAGGCAGTCTGCAGAATCGGTTTTAGAACCTGGTTTTGCTTTGATACCATAATTGTAACGACCCGGGGAGGATCGTCACGTGTCATGACTTTCCTTTAAACTTATCCGTACTTTTATACCTCTGTAATCGTAGTGTACCCCTTTTTTTTTTTTCAGACTTATATCATATCTCATCTTAACTTAAATTCGCTGAATAACCGCGTTTAGCTTTCACTCCTGCCGATCGCTAAACGACAAACATCTAGTTGTTCTACCGGTCAGCACGTGCATCTCACATGATTCATTAAACATCTATCGGCAGGCACACATATTTGCATCTGCCGACAGTCACGTGCAACTCGTGTGACCAATTAAAACACCGTTCAATTATACAACGGAAGCCACCTACATCTACCGATGAGAGGACAATAGACGATGCTCTCATCTGCCGATGGCAAATACTCTATATCTGCCGATGACGTGGCATGACATCTTCCGGTAACTTAACTCACTACTCATACCGATCGCCAGATAACAGACATTGTCGTCATCTGCCGATGGCTTAAGGCAACTACATCTTCCGACAGATTAACTCACATCATCTGCCGATGACGTGGCACTACATCTGCCGATGGCAACACACAACATCTGCCGATGACATTTATACTACATCTTCCGATAGATTAACTCACATCATCTGCCGATGACGTGGCACTACATCTTCTGGTAGATTAACTCACATCATCTGCCGATGACGTGGCACTACATCTGCCGATGGCAACACACAACATCTGCCGATGGCATATCGTCTGCTGATGACGTCAGCCGGAAGACAAATACTTTTCCTCTTCCGATGACGTCCTCCGGAAGACAGACATACCCGACTCCCATCAAAATCCTCCTGTCGATTTCTACACTTCAAAATAACACATCTCCTGCCGATAGACAAGTACTTTCATCTACCGACTACTAAACATTAACCTAACATCTTCTTCTTCCGGTAGACAAGCAAACTTCATCTACCGATTTCTAAACTCCATAATAACACTCACACCTTCCGATAGACAAATACATTTCGTCTACCGGCAGCACAAACATCATAACTTCAAACTTAATACCGGGACACCAACAGAATAAACCACAGATTCATTAAAACTCATACAGCGGATGACGTCAGCCGGAAGACTAAACCAACAAACATCTACCCTTCGGCATCTGCCGATGACGTCAGCCGGAAGACTAAACCATCAAACAATTAACTCTCGGCATCTGCCGATGACGTCAGCCGGAAGACTACCTCTTCCAGCTTCCGTCTTACGGTAGAGAACTCTAAATCATCAGATGACTCCTTCCAACAGAAAGAAAACACAACTCATTCAAAATGCATATAGCGGAAGACTTAAGCAACTGACCATTTATAAATCTATATAATCATTCCCTGACTCAATGATCCACTAGACAGTTTCAAAGCTCAACGTTTTAAATAACCTCATCCTACTTAAACTACCATATTCTTTAACATACTGTAACATAAGAGTCTTAACCAGGGGTCATAAATCGCCTCTCCAGTCCCGCACTGTCACCTTGAGCATCCTCCAGCAACCAGCCTTAAGCATCCTCTTTGAACATAACATCCTCACCTGAACCTTCTTCACCTACACCATAAGGTTTAACTATAAGCCTAATGCTTAGTAAGGAATGCATGCTGACAGATATACATGAATACACAATTTAAAGGGACATAAGTTCATAAACCATTCTTCATTCATGTTCATCTTTATCCTTTACATAACATGTATTAAGGTAGGGAACGAGGGAGGAAGACTGGGGTACATAGTCATTTGCCTATCGCGGCAGTCGTACATAATCATTTGCCTATCGCGGCAATCATGATACATCACTCGGCCTCCCCAGTGGGAGAATTCGCGAGCCATACATATCATTAACTCGGCCTCCACCAGTGGGAGATTTCGCGAGTCATACATATCATTACTCGGCCTCCACCAGTGGGAGAATTCGCGAGTCATACATAGCATAGTCCTTTCCCCGTTCTGCACTTAATTATGGTTACATTTACTTTTCATATTCTCTACTTAATCATAAACGTGGGCATAATACATAGACATGAGGTTCACAGAGAAAAGTCATACCATAAGGACAAGTAGAACATCCTGTAACTTTACATTTACTTACACAACTTCTTCATGTCGTGGAAATAACAAAATCATAGTCAACAAGTTAACATTTCAGTGATTTCCTAATACCCTTGCGGTGTAGGGCCCTAGTGGCCGGAAATCTTAACACATTCACTTACCTGGATTCCTTAGCAATCCGAGCTTCTTTCCTTTAAACTTCTTCACCTAAAACATGTACATTACAGTAGTTAAAACAAAGTCCTAATAGTCCTAATCATAAACCGTCCTAGGATCTAATAGCTAAAGTCATTCCGATTCCTCTGTTGACACACTGCAGTCTGAAATCCGAAACTAGGTGGACAGGTTTTACCATTGATTAAATCCGAGTTGGTTACTTAAAATGCTCAGAATCGATTCGGGATGACATTTCTACTCTCAGATTTTAAAAAGTCTAAAGCTACTCGGCCACTGCTAAAAATATCCGAACTCAGTGCCGAGCTGAAAACAGAGATCTATTTACTAATGAATGACTACATTGTCCATTTCATACCTCGGGTGTGGATTTGCAGAGAAGAGCAAGCTCGAAACCGGTCGTCGGCAGAGGAAAGTTCTGGTAGCCGAGAGCAAGAACTTGGAAGAGAAGAAATCGCCGAGAGGGAATGTCGGCTACAGTGGCAATAAAATGAGATTTAAGGTTTCCATTTCCTATTTATACTAAATCCATCGATTTTAATTTACAAAACTGCCACCCAACCTAGTTTTACTTAACTTGTAATAATTTATCTTAACATTAAATTTTAAATCATAAAGGTTAAATAAGAGGGTGACAATGAAAATGGTCAGAAAATCACCTGGCCGAAACGTCGGGTGTTACATAGGGGAAGTTAGCTTGAGACGGCGACAAAGATAAGAGGGAGTCTTTATTTGTATAAGTCCGATTGTCTTGTAACTTTGTGAACTCAAAGAAATGTTTTTATATCTGGGCGTGGCCCCGCAGACGTAGGCTGGTTGCCGAACTGCGTTACCAACCTCCTGTGTCATTTATTTCTGCATTTTTATACTGTCCATCGTTGCATTCATTATCGGTGTCACCAGTAACACCCTGTGTGACACCAAACAACTAATCGTAATCTTTCAATTGGTATCAGAGCTGATCGCTTCTGTTTCTTAAGCAGGATCAGCGAGACAAGATTATAGTTCGTGTGTGATGGATTCTATGAAAGAAGGAGGTTCTACAATGCGTCCGCCATTGTTGGATGGAAGTAATTATGCTTATTGGAAAGCAAGGATGATGGCATTCATTAAAGCTATTGATGAGAAGGCTTGGAGATCTATTTTAACAGGTTGGAATCACCCTACAAACACCGATACATAAGGTATTATATCTCCAAAACCCGAAGAAGATTGGAACTCAAATGAAGATGCTTTGGCTCTTAGCAATTCAAAGGCTTTAAATGCTATTTTAATGGTGTGGATCCAATTCAGTTCAGACTCATCTCCACATGCGAATCTGCAAAAAGGGCATGGGAAATTCTTCAAACCACCTATGAAGGAACGTCTACGGTAAAGTTGTCTAAAATGCAAATGTTAACCACTCGATTTGAGAATCTGAAGATGGAGGAAGATGAGACTATTGGCGAGTTCAACGCCAAAATATGTGACATAGCAAATGAAGCGTTTGCTCTCGGTGAGATGATTTCCAAAGAAAAACTTGTGCGAAAAACTCTACAATTTTTGCCACAAAGATTTGCTTATAAAGTTACTGCCATTGAAGAAGCCAAAGATGTGTCTAAAATGAAGCTAGAAGAGTTGATGGGATCACTCAGAACTTTCAAAATGAATCTTGGAGGAGAGACCGAAAATAAGAAGGCAAAGGGAGTTGCTTTGAAAACAGAGGTACATAATTATAACCAACATGATGAAGATGACTTGGAGGAATCACTAGCCTTGCTTTCGAAGAATTTCAGCAGAGTTATGAAGAGATTTGGAAGAAATACGCGCGGTGTCAAGCAGGCTGTCACACACTTCAAAAATGGTTCTTCAAGCAACAAGAAACACAGAGAAGAAAATTATGTGTCTGATCAACCATCCAAGAACAAAGGCATTCAATGCAGAGAGTGTGATGGATTTGGGCATATACAGGCAGAATGTGCTAACACCTTAAAGAAAAAGAAGAATTCTCTGAATGCAACTTGGAGTGAGGATGAGTCAGAAAACGAAGATGAATTTCAGAGCAATCATGTGGCGCTTGCTGGAAAGATAGAACATGAAGAAAACGGCAGTGTTATAGGCGGTGTCACAGACGGTTTTTCCGATAGTAGTGATGAAGACGAAGAACCAGTCACAGAAGAAGATCTTATTGGTGAATATAAGTTTCTTCATGAGAAATGAACCGAACTTGTTAAAGTAAATCAGCTTCTACACGCACAGATTAGAAATTTGAAGGATGAGAAGAATAATCTTCAAAATGTTATTGATGATTTGGAGACAAAGCTGAAAGCAAGTAAGGATGAAGCTAATAATCTAACCAATGAGATAAGTCTCATGAAGAAGAACGTCAAAATGCTGAATTCGAGTTCGTCTAATCTTGATGATATTTTGAATGTTGGAAAATCAAGCGTAAATCGTTTTGGACTGGGTTTTAAAGGTGAAAGCTCTGTTGCACAGACTGTTGCAGTAAAAAAAAATCGCTCTGTGATGAAATTCGTAAGGGCAAGTTCGGCGTCCCAGCCGGTGTCAAACAAGGGATTTGATTACAAAGGAAAGCAAGTTGCAAACAGAATGCTAAGAACTAACAGAAAATCAAATTCCTATAACTTCTATCATGCTGCAAGCAGAAAAGGTAACATATATGGTTCTGTGTGTCACTATTGCCAACGCCGTGGTCATATTCGCCCTAAATGCTTTACTTATCTTGCTGACTTAATATTGGGTACTGTTAGAAATGCCGCTTCTTATAGGTTTCCTTATCAGAAGTGGGTGATGAAATCAAATTTAAAGTGCAATGTTACACATCTCTCACTAAAGGCAATCGGAACCAATGCATGGTATTTTGATAGTGGCTGTTCTAGACATATGACAGGTGAAGAGAGATACTTGAAGGATATTGTAACTGAATTCGTGGGAAAAGTTACATTCGGCAACGGTATCACATCGGATGTCATTGGCAGGGGAACGTTGAATGTTCCTGGTTTACCAAAGTTGAGTAATGTTTTATTGGTAAATGGTTTGAAGTCCAACCTAATCAGTATTAGCCAGCTTTGTGATCAAGATCTGAATGTGCAATTTACGAGAGAAAGATGTGTTGTGTCCGATCAAAACAAAAATTGTGTTATTGAAGGAGTTAGATCATCGGACAATTGTTATCTTATTTATTCTTCGTCTACCTGCCTTCGGTCGAGTATGGAAGACACTATCTTATGACATAGAAAGTTGGGACATGTTAATTTCAGAATGCTGGAGAAGCTTATTTCGAAAGGTGCTGTCCGAGGAATTCCTGAATTAAAATTTGATGAAGACAAATTATGGGGACCATGTCAAATCGGAAAGCAAACCAAGGTGTCACACCCGATGTCCCAGTCATCCGCAACTACCCGTGTGCTTGTACTGCTCCACATGGATCTAATGGGACCAATGCCTGTTGAAAGTATTGGCGGCAAACGGTATGCCTTCGTTACTGTTGATGATTTTTCACGTTATACATGGGTGGAGTTTCTAAGAGAAAAGTCCGACATGTTTAAAGTTTTCAAATCAATGTGCACTCGTCTCCAACGGGAAAAAGATTGTGTTATTATGAAGATCAAACGTATCCGAAGTGACCATGGAAGAGAGTTTGAAAATTCTGAATTCTCGGATTTCTGTAAACATCTCGGAATTGCTCATGAATTCTCGGCACCAAAAACACCTCAACAAAACAGAGTCGTTGAAAGGAAGAATCGTACATTGGCAGAGATGACTCGAGTAATGCTACATGAAAGAGATGTTCCTCAAAAATTCTGGGCTGAGGCTATGAATACAGCTTGTTATACCATTAATCGGGTGTATCTCTGCGGCAAAACTTCTATGACACCCTATGAGATATGGAAAGGTAAAACTCCGAATCTTAATTATTTTCATCCGTTTGGCAGCCTCTGCTTTGTGTTGAATGACAGGGAACATAGGGGGAAACTTGATCCCAAGAGTGACGAGGCAATCTTTCTCGGTTATGCTACAAATAGTCGTGCCTATCGGGTTTACAACAAAAGAACTCGAACTGTCATCGAATCTGCAAATGTTCAAGTGGACGACTCTCCAGGACACAACTCATAATCCAAAAGATGATGCAGACCACATTTTAAATAATGAAGGCACTAGTGTTCCACCCGGTGTCACAGAGGGTGTCTCAGGCGGTGTCATAGATCATAGAGAAATTTTTGATGAAGTAGAAGCTGATATCAGACGCCACAGACAACCACCTACACGTGTTCAGAAGAATCATCCTACAGATGAGATTATTGGTGGTCTGAATGATGGTATACGAACCAGAGATAAGCCGAGGGTGAATTATCGAGACATGATCCAAATGACATGTTTTACATCAACGATTGAGCCAAAGAATATGAAAGAAGCATTGCTAGATAAGTACTGGATAGGAGCTATGCAAGAAGAACTCAGCCAATTCTCCCGAAATCAAGTTTGGGACTTAGTACCGTGTCCTCCCGATGTGAATGTTATTGGTACTAAGTAGATTTACAAGAACAAAACTGATGAGCATGGCAACATTATTCGCAACAAAGCTCGGCTAGTTGCTCAAGGGTATTCTCAGATTGAAGGGATTGATTTTGATGAAACATTCGCTTTGGTTGCTCGTCTTGAATCTATTCGGCTTTTATTGTCTATTGCTTGTGTTATGCGGTTCAGGTTATATCAAATGAATGTGAAAAGTGCGTTCTTCAATGGGTTTCTAAATGAAGAAGTTTATGTTGCTCAACCAAAGGGTTTTGAAGACCCTCATCATCCCGAGTATGTTTATAAGTTGAAGAAGGCGTTATATGGGCTCAAACAAGCCCCTCGTTCATGGTATGAACGACTCACGCAATATCTATTAACCAAGGGATATGAGCGAGGGGGAGTAGATAAAACCTTTTTCATTCGCCGTGACAAAGATCAGTGTTTACTCGCTCAAATATATGTTGATGACATAGTGTTTGGCTCGGTGTCACAGGAGATGGTGGATGAGTTTGTAGCTCAAATGACCGGCGAATTCGAGATGAGTATGGTTGGAGAACTCACTTATTTTCTTGGACTTCAAATTCAGCAAGAAAAGAATGATAATTTAATCTCCCAAGCCAAATATGCGAAGAATTTATTGAAAAAATTCAAGCTCGAGAAGAATTTATTGAAAAAATTCAAGCTCGAGAATGCACGCCCGAGTAGAACACCCCTTGGGACACACGAGAAAATCTCTAAAGATGAAAAGGGAATTGCTGTTGATCCGCACCTATATAGAAGCATGATTGAAGCCTATTATATCTTACTGCCAGCCGACCAGATATCTATTATAGCGTGGGTCTATGTGCACGATTTCAAGCCAATCCGAGGGAGTCACACTTAGTGTCGGTGAAACGAATTCTAAAATATGTTTGTGGAACAACAGATTATGGCATCTGGTACTCATTCGATTCTAATGCAAATCTAGTGGGTTATTATGATGCTGACTGGGCAGGAAGTTCTGATGATAGAAAAAGTACTTCGGGTGGATGCTTTTATGTTGGACACAACTTGGTGTCATGGTTTAGCAAGAAACAGAATTCCATTTCTCTGTCTACTGCCGAGGCAGAATATATCACAGCAGGTAGCAACTGTACTCAGCTTCTTTGGATGAAACAAATGATGAAAGACTATGGTGTCACACAGGGTGTCATGACCCTCTACTGCGATAATTTGAGCGCTATCAATATTTCTAAAAATCCTGTTCAGCATTCACGGACAAAACATATTGATATACGACACCATTTTATTTGATCTCTTGTGGAGGACAAAGTTATTAATTTGGAGCATATGAAGACCGAAAAACAGATTGCCGATATTTTCACCAAGGCTTTGGATGGTGTACGATTTGAAAAGCTGACGTCTGCCCTAGGCCTCTGTGTTATGTAAGCTGATTATTGCTTTTATTTATTTTAAAAAAAAAATTCGCCACTTGCATTAGGCGTTTGTTTTTTATTTTTTATTTGGCAATCTATTGTGTATTGCTCATCCTCTGCTGAACGTGATCATTCTGGATATTATGATATTCTGTTGAGCAACACCGTATGCGACTTGCAAAATTCTGACTATTCTTATGAAATATTGGAAGTCTATTTTTAATGAAGTTTGGAGCATCATTATTATATTGGGTTTATTTCCCAACTTGCTGAGATCTGAATTATTCTTCAAAGATTCATTATACTGGGTTATGGAGGAAATTAGGAATAGCTACAAGCTTCTGGCAAGTGATCAGGTTAATGTTTTGGATGGTGTTCCTGAGGATGTTCCAGCAGGTGGGCCAGATAGTGCTTAACATTGGACTATTTCAGGAATATGGTTGTTCTCTGAATATTTTCTTTGATTCTTATGGTACTTGTTAATTACTCTATCTGCATCTGGATATGATATTTTCTGACTATATTGGCTCTGTGGATATATCTTTTGGTGGATACTATACCCTTACTATGATTATTATATGCTTACCCTGGTGCGTACATGAATGGTTATGTTGCTGGTGATATTTTCGAGAGAAAGAAAGTTGCTAATGTGAAGGAACAGGTTAAAGAGACCAAAATTGTTGAAAAGTCAAGAGTTTCCATTGATGTCACTAGGGGTGTCAGATGCATCTTGACCTATGGAAAAGATTTTCCAGCTTCACAACTTACGGATAAGTATGAGATTCTTGATGCCGACTTCTCATGGAACTGGTGTTAACATGACAATAGCGGTTTTGCTGTTCATAATTGGAAATTCAATATCTTTTGATTTTATTTGATCAAATTATGAAACATGAAGACGACAAGAATACACGGTTAGCTCTCTCATTTCCCTCTCTTATATATGTCGACTCTGGTGCTTATCTGGATATTATATATTCCTGATTTTGGCTATCTCCCTATGGTGATTATGATACTTTTATAGAGGTTGATATTCTCTGATATACATGTTTGTCTTTTTATGGCAAAAATGGAGAGTATTTTGGATTTATGGATTTATGGTGACATGCTCTGATCTCTGATGATGATATTATAAGTGATATGTTTTATGATGATTGAAGTCTCAATTCAGGGGGAGTTACTTTCAGGGGGAGTTCTTGAAATTATTGCTTATATTGATTTTGCCAAAAAATGCCAAAGGAGGAGATTGTAAATGCAAAGATTTGTATATGTGTTGGCATTTGATTTTTTTGGCAATTTATTATGAAAATAATATTTTATTCACAATTATTCAAATTGGTGATTTATTTCTTGGCGATCAAGAAATAGCTTATTCAGATTATTGGAAGGTATTATATGAGCAATCATGATGATTCTGTGGAAGAGAAAAATAAGGAAAAAAGAATATTATGGAAGTTATTTCCAAAAACTTAAGGCACTTGTTTTTTGAAAAATTTTTATTTGGAAAGCAGATTTGATGAAGATTTGGTACGATTTGCTGGGCTTCGAGTTCCCATGATTAATAGGCTGCTTTCCTGAATTTTTGGATGAATATCTGAGTTGTTACGGAAACTTTCCTAAAAGTGTCACACGGTGTGTCACACAACCGAATTTGTTAAGATTCGTTTTCCTTATTTCTTGCGGCATTAAATTTAATATGGTAACTGAACAGAATTGAAGATATGGAAGTTACCAATGTTATTTAAGGCTTTCGTTCTCTGAGAAAGCCGATTGACGACGAAGTATTGTTTTTCGCATGAGAAGGTTTCTTCGTTTTTTCGAGCCGTCGATTTTCTTTCACTCCCTACGTTTCTGCGTATGGGTTTGTGATTGTTTTACACACTCGACCTAATATGTGGATTTCATCGTTTTATTGAGTGTGTTGATTATTGCATCTGAAGACTTCGATCTGGTGTTCCAGGAGGTGTCCCAGGAGGCAATATTTTTGTTCTTCATTGAAACTCAGTCTCGGAAGGAGGCTGCATCCGAACTCGGGAGGAGTTCTGTTTCTTAGACAAAGGGAGCTTGTCGTTCTTGATCGTGGGCGAGGGAATCTTGCCATAACACGGATTCCGGGAGGAATCAACAACAAGGGGATCTTGTTGTTATCTAGATCTCGGGAGAGGTCGTTCTAAAGTCGAGGGGATCTCGCAAAAACAGTTTCCTAGGGGAAGTTAGCTTGAGGCGGCGACAAAGATAAGAGGGAGTCTTTATTTGTATAAGTCCGATTGTCTTATAACTTTGTGAACTCAAATAAATGTTTTTATATCTGGGCGTGGCCCGCAGACGTAGGCTAGTTGCTGAACTGCGTTACCAACCTCCTGTATCATTTATTTCCGCATTTTTATTTTTTTTTTTTTTTTTTTTTTTTTTTTTTTTTTTTTTTTTTTTTTTTTTTTTTTTTTTTTTTTTTTTTTTTTTTTTTTTTTTTTTTTTTTTTTTTTTTTTTTTTTTTTTTTTTTTTTTTTTTTTTTTTTTTTTTTTTTTTTTTTTTTTTTTTTTTTTTTTTTTTTTTTTTTTTTTTTTTTTTTTTTTTTTTTTTTTTTTTTTTTTTTTTTTTTTTTTTTTTTTTTTTTTTTTTTTTTTTTTTTTTTTTTTTTTTTTTTTTTTTTTTTTTTTTTTTTTTTTTTTTTTTTTTTTTTTTTTTTTTTTTTTTTTTTTTTTTTTTTTTTTTTTTTTTTTTTTTTTTTTTTTTTTTTTTTTTTTTTTTTTTTTTTTTTTTTTTTTTTTTTTTTTTTTTTTTTTTTTTTTTTTTTTTTTTTTTTTTTTTTTTTTTTTTTTTTTTTTTTTTTTTTTTTTTTTTTTTTTTTTTTTTTTTTTTTTTTTTTTTTTTTTTTTTTTTTTTTTTTTTTTTTTTTTTTTTTTTTTTTTTTTTTTTTTTTTTTTTTTTTTTTTTTTTTTTTTTTTTTTTTTTTTTTTTTTTTTTTTTTTTTTTTTTTTTTTTTTTTTTTTTTTTTTTTTTTTTTTTTTTTTTTTTTTTTTTTTTTTTTTTTTTTTTTTTTTTTTTTTTTTTTTTTTTTTTTTTTTTTTTTTTTTTTTTTTTTTTTTTTTTTTTTTTTTTTTTTTTTTTTTTTTTTTTTTTTTTTTTTTTTTTTTTTTTTTTTTTTTTTTTTTTTTTTTTTTTTTTTTTTTTTTTTTTTTTTTTTTTTTTTTTTTTTTTTTTTTTTTTTTTTTTTTTTTTTTTTTTTTTTTTTTTTTTTTTTTTTTTTTTTTTTTTTTTTTTTTTTTTTTTTTTTTTTTTTTTTTTTTTTTTTTTTTTTTTTTTTTTTTTTTTTTTTTTTTTTTTTTTTTTTTTTTTTTTTTTTTTTTTTTTTTTTTTTTTTTTTTTTTTTTTTTTTTTTTTTTTTTTTTTTTTTTTTTTTTTTTTTTTTTTTTTTTTTTTTTTTTTTTTTTTTTTTTTTTTTTTTTTTTTTTTTTTTTTTTTTTTTTTTTTTTTTTTTTTTTTTTTTTTTTTTTTTTTTTTTTTTTTTTTTTTTTTTTTTTTTTTTTTTTTTTTTTTTTTTTTTTTTTTTTTTTTTTTTTTTTTTTTTTTTTTTTTTTTTTTTTTTTTTTTTTTTTTTTTTTTTTTTTTTTTTTTTTTTTTTTTTTTTTTTTTTTTTTTTTTTTTTTTTTTTTTTTTTTTTTTTTTTTTTTTTTTTTTTTTTTTTTTTTTTTTTTTTTTTTTTTTTTTTTTTTTTTTTTTTTTTTTTTTTTTTTTTTTTTTTTTTTTTTTTTTTTTTTTTTTTTTTTTTTTTTTTTTTTTTTTTTTTTTTTTTTTTTTTTTTTTTTTTTTTTTTTTTTTTTTTTTTTTTTTTTTTTTTTTTTTTTTTTTTTTTTTTTTTTTTTTTTTTTTTTTTTTTTTTTTTTTTCTATTCATTCAAAATCTCAAATTTTGTTGTTAGAATAAAATCAAAGTAAAATCAACGCCTTGTGAGTTTGACATCTATTTTTATCATTATATTACTTATGCAATATATACACTTGTATTGTATAAAATCATTAATAAGTTTTTGGTACAGTTGTTGGAAGGGATTTTGCTTCTAAATTTTTTATATCAATCAAAATTAATTTGGTTCTATTTTAAGCTTTTTATTTCTATACGTTTTCATGTGCTTAAGAATTACATGCGAAGTGATAAAAGTAATGATTTTTTAGCTCTTCACTTGGAAATCAAGAAGACTTGCGAAAGGAACCGAAAAGAGAGAAGATAGTATTTAAAGCAAGAGCATGCAATGGCAGAAGCCTTTGAAGAAGAAAAAACCTAAAACTCTTGGGGATTATGCTATGCCACAAGTGGATGATTTCAGACTAGTATTGTCAGGTCGCTAGTCAGAGCAAATACCTTTGCATTAAAGCAAGCTATTTTTTCAAATGATTCAGACTGCAATGCAATTTGGCGGCCTGCCGAACGATGATCCTAATGTTTATCTCGCAAACTTTTGAAAATATGCAACAACTTCAGATTTAACAGAGCCTCTGTGATTTAAGAGTCGTATGATTAGTTTAAGGAATTATTCCGACAATGCCCTCACCATTGAGTACCGAAAGGGCTTCAACTCCAGACGTTTTACAATGGATTGCATTATCAATTAAAGTCCAACATTGATGTTGCGGCTGTAAGGTCATTTATGACAAAAAAACCATTGATTCGTGCTATGATTTATTAGAGGATATGTCAACAATAACTACTAGTGGCCGACTGATAGATCAACTTACAGAAAGGTTGCTAGAATTCATGAAATAGATGCTATCACTGTGCTAACAACTCAAGTCAAACAATTCCATTGGGATTTACATCACATGCGCCACCTCAAGAGAGAAAGCCAAATTTAGAAGAGAACGAGACGAGGACTCAATTACGAGAAACTGTTGGGAAAAAATAATAATACCGGCGGGAACGATGATAAAAAATACCACCACTGAAAAACGTGGAAAGTACTGATCAGGATAATTCCCAGGAAAGAATGCTCTTGGCAATCTCCTTAGACAGAATTACCTTTCCAAGTAAGTTCCCAGGAAAGGCTGGAGGGACACAAACGGTCCGCTTAAATTCCAGTCTCCTAGACAGAACTTACTTACACAGTACAATTACACCACTAACCAAGCGGTACGAGAAACGATAGCAGATGCGATCCGAAAAATACCAGGAATATTTTCCCACCACCGTAAAATAATAACGGCCAAGAAGTAAGAGAAAAATGAACACCGAGAATTTTACGTGGAAACCCAAATCGGGAAAAAAACCACGGGGACCGAGTCCAGAAAGATCTCACTATGAAAAATAGGATTTACAATATTTTTCTAGATATCGAATATCCTAGAAAATATTCACTAAGAGAAATCACCACTCTTAAAATTCTCACCGTGCACAAAAGCACCACACCTATTTTTCTCTCACACCTTTCTTTTCTCTCCCTCCAAGAAATTCTCACCCTCTCCCTCTTTTCAGAAAAGAACTCTTATTGTGGATGTTCTTGTTCTGCTTTCGGATGCTGAAGGGTGTCTCGAAACCATCTATTTATAGATGGTTTTGAGTGACACATTCCTTAAAATAAGGAATGTGAACTCTGCAAAATTAGGCACCCCTTGTAGGCGCCGCTGAAGAAGAAAAAACTTTCTTCTTCACACCATTTGCAATAAATGATGGGTCCCTCATCATAAAGAGGGAACCCACAAATCTCCCCCTCCCGATTTATGATGAGATATCTTCAATCCTGCTGAGTTTCTACAGAATTCGTGCTTATTCCTTTGCAGAGTCTTTGTCATCATGTCAGAGCCATTGTCATCCGTGTGGATCTTCTCAAGATACACTTGCTTGTTGTCCAACACATCTCGTATCCAATGATACTTGATATCTATGTGCTTTGACTTCGAATGAAAGCTCGGGTTCTTGCTCAAATGAATAGAACTTTGACTGTCGCAATACAAGATATACCTATCTTGTTTGTAACCCAATTCTGTCAGAAATTTTTGCATCCACAAAATTTCTTTACAGGCTTCTGTAGCCGCCATAAACTCAGCTTCTGTTGTAGACAATGCCACTGATTTTTGCCGCTTAGATTGCCATGACACAGCTCCCCCTCCAAATGTAACCAAGTACCCTGATGTTGATCTTCTGGAGTCGATGTCTCCAGCCATGTCTGCATCAGTATAGCCTACCAGCAAAGGCTTCTCACTTCCAAAACACAGACTGAATTCAGAAGTACCTTTAAGATACCTAAAAATCCACTTCACTGCATTCCAATGCTCTCTACCTGGATTTGTTAGAAATTGGCTGACTACTCCAACAGAATGTGAAATATCAGGTCTCGTATAAACCATAGCATACATCAAGCTGCCAACTGCTGAGGCATATGGAATTCTCTGCATTTCTGCTTTTCCTTCTTCAGTGGAAGGACTTTGTTTGGAAGTAAGTTTGAAATGTTTAGCAAGAGGAGTACTGACCGGCTTCGCCTTATCCATATTGAATCGGCTAAGAACTTTCTGGATATACTTCTCCTGTGATAGCCATAATTTTCCATTCTTCCTATCACGAGTGATTCTCATCCCGAGTATCTGTTTTGCCGGTCCTAAGTCTTTCATGGCAAAAGACTTGTTAAGTTCATTCTTTAACTTAACAATCTTTTCTCTGTCTGGGCCCACAATCAGCATGTCGTCGACATAGAGTAAGAGGATTATAAATGTACCGTCCGCGAGCTTTTTCACGAACACATAATGGTCTGATGAAGTTTTTATATATCCATGACTTATCATAAAGGAATCGAACTTCTTGTACCATTGTCGCGGAGCTTGCTTCAATCCATACAGACTCTTCTTCAATTTACATACCAGATGTTCCTTTCCCTTGACAACGAACCCTTCTGGTTGCTCCATGTAAATTTCTTCTTCTAATTCACCATGCAAGAAGGCAGTTTTCACATCGAGCTGCTCGATCTCCAAATTGAGACTTGAGGCTAATCCAAGTACCACTCGTATGGATGACATTTTCACTACCGGTGAAAAAATTTCCTCAAAGTCAACTCCATTCTTCTGTCCAAAGCCTTTTACGACCAGTCGTGCCTTATACTTTGATTGTGAATTTTCGTCTTTGAGTCTGTATACCCATTTGTTCTTGAGTGCCTTTCTCCCCTTTGGAAGCTGAACCAACTCATAAGTATGGTTCTCATGCAATGATCTCATCTCATCTTGCATCGCATCCAACCAGTTCTTCTTTTGTTGATGCTCCATAGCTTCCTCATAGCACTCAGGTTCATCGCCGTCAGTTATCATCACATACTCGTTCACAGAGTATTTCCTTGATGGTCGACGATCTCTTGTTGACCTCCTTAACTCTGGTTCTGCAACTGGTTCAGGAGAAGTCTCTGTTTCTCCATGGTCAACATCAACAGCTGCTTGATCACTAGATTCTCCAGCATCTCCCCCGTCAAGAGTTGATTTCTCCAGACCAACTCTTACTGGATGCTCATCAGTGATATCTTTCTTCTTGTCTTCAATGGTCTGATCTTCAAAGAAGACAACATCTCGGCTTCTGACAATCTTCTTGTCAACCGGATCCCAAAGCCTATATCCGAATGCATCACTTCCATATCCGAGGAATATGCATTCCTTAGCTTTGCTGTCTAGCTTGGACCTTTCATCTTTGGGAATATGGATGAACGCTCTGCATCCAAACACCTTTAGATGTTTATACGAGACGTTCTTCCCTGTCCATAGTCTGTTTGGCACTTCTCCACTCAGACGTGTTGACGGAGACAAGTTGATGATATTTACTGCAGTATTCATCGCTTCTCCCCAGAATGTTTTGGGAAGCTTTGAATGTGATAGCATGCACCTTATCTTCTCCACGATAGTTCGGTTCATTCTTTCCACAACGCCATTTTGTTGAGGAGTCTTTGGAACAGATCTTTCGTGCCTGATCCCGTGCATCTTGCAGTATTCGTCGAATGATCCCATATATTCACCACCATTGTCAGTGTGAATGCATTTTAGCTTCTTTCCAGTTTCTCGCTCTGTGGAAGCATGAAACTGTTTGAAAACGTTAAATACCTCATCTTTGGTCTTGAGTGCATAAGCCCACACTTTCCTAGAGTGATCATCAATGAATGTCACCATGTATTGGGCACCACCTAACGTTTTCGTGGACATGGGACCGCAGACGTCTGAGTAGACAACTTCTAACACGTCTGGTTTCCTTGATGCGGAATTCTTCTGAAAGGAAACTCTGTGCTGTTTTCCCGCCAAACAATGAACACAACTTGACAAAGGTTCATTTCTGAGATGTGATAAACAACCTCTTCTACCAAGCAATTGAAGTCCCTTTTCGCTCATGTGACCAAGTTGTTTGTGCCATAACTCAATGGATGAGTCATCTTGTGCAGCATTTACTGATGCTTCCTTCACAGTCACTTGCGTCTCATACAAGCTAGACTCTTTGATCCCTTTCGCTATGATGAGCGAACCTTTGCTGAGCTCCCATTTACCGCCAGCAAACTTGCTCTTGTAACCAGCATCATCAAGAGCACCGACTGATATTAAATTCAGTCTAATATCTGGAACATGTCTGACATCTTTAAGCACCAACTCACATCCTGTGTTGGTCTGGATACAGATGTCGCCTTTTCCAATTATTTTGGAAACGTGACTGTTCCCCATTTTAACAATGCCAAAATCACCGCCGGTGTAAGATGAAAAATACTCCACTTTTGAAGTAACATGGTAAGATGCTCCAGAGTCACACACCCAACATGATTCATTCATCGTAAGGTTGACAGCATCTTCACAGACAATCACATCTTCACCCTCAGAGACAGCTCCAGTCGTATTCTTCATTTCTTCTTTAGCACCTCCAGTGCCTTGTTCTTTCTTCAATTTCCAGCAATCTTTTTTCATGTGGCCCGTCTTACCACAATGATAGCACTTGACGCCCCTTTTACTTCTCGATTTTGATCTCCCTGACGTGCTGGCTCCGGAGGCCCCACGTTCCATTGATCTCCCTCTCGTTACTGATAAAGCCTCCACAGAGGATTGCTCCTTGTTTTTCCGCCTACTTTCTTCGTCAAGAACGGCGGCTGCAATATCATTGAACATCAATGTAGTTTTGGTACTACCATTGAGTAGATTTACGATGAGGTGATCGTATGAATCTGGCAAACTTTGAAGTAAAAGTTCAGCTCTTTCATTTTCGTCAATTTTGTGCTCCATTGCTGTAAGTTGAGAAAATAATGTATTCAGAGTATTGACGTGGTCTGTCACTGTTGTAGATTCTGACATCCGAATGGTATATAATTTCCTTTTCAAGAAAATTTTATTATACCACGACTTTTTCTCGTACAATTTTGTCAGCGTATCCCAGATCTGTTTTGCCGTTACCATTTCTGAGATACTTGACAAAATTCCATCTGCTAGAGTGAGATGCAAAATGGCCATTGCATCCTCATCAGCTTTACTCCATTTCTCGTCTTCAACGTTCGTAGGCCTGTCGCCGATGGCCATAGCACAACCATCTCTCCGCAATAGTGCCTTCATTTTTAATTTCCACAGAGAGAAATTATTTCCGTTGAATTTTTCGATTTCAATCTTTCCCGCCATAATAACTTCTAAAAATTTTTCTGATGTGGAAGATCAGTTTAAAAACCGCAACCACAGAGCATACTAAATTTAAAGAAATTAACCTGGCTCTGATACCACTTGTTGGGAAAAAATAATAATACCGGCGGGAACGATGATAAAAAATACCACCACTGAAAAACGTGGAAAGTACTGATCAGGATAATTCCCAGGAAAGAATGCTCTTGGCAATCTCCTTAGACAGAATTACCTTTCCAAGTAAGTTCCCAGGAAAGGCTGGAGGGACACAAACGGTTCGCTTAAATTCCAGTCTCCTAGACAGAACTTACTTACACAGTACAATTACACCACTAACCAAGCGGTACGAGAAACGATAGCAGATGCGATCCGAAAAATACCAGGAATATTTTCCCACCACCGTAAAATAATAACGGCCAAGAAGTAAGAGAAAAATGAACACCGAGAATTTTACGTGGAAACCCAAATCGGGAAAAAACCACGGGGACCGAGTCCAGAAAGATCTCACTATGAAAAATAGGATTTACAATATTTTTCTAGATATCGAATATCCTAGAAAATATTCACTAAGAGAAATCACCACTCTTAGAATTCTCACCGTGCACAAAAGCACCACACCTATTTTTCTCTCACACCTTTCTTTTCTCTCCCTCCAAGAAATTCTCACCCTCTCCCTCTTTTCAGAAAAGAACTCTTATTGTGGATGTTCTTGTTCTGCTTTCGGATGCTGAAGGGTGTCTCGAAACCATCTATTTATAGATGGTTTTGAGTGACACATTCCTTAAAATAAGGAATGTGAACTCTGCAAAATTAGGCACCCCTTGTAGGCGCCGCTGAAGAAGAAAAAACTTTCTTCTTCACACCATTTGCAATAAATGATGGGTCCCTCATCATAAAGAGGGAACCCACAGAAACAAGTACACAACTTCAAAGTCAGTCTGACTCAATTAAAAATCTAGAAATTCAAATGGATCAATTGACTAATGCTATAAACAGTTGATCACAGGGGTCCTTGCAAGCAACACAGCAAAATCCAAAAAGAAAAAGCGAAGAGCTTTGTGATGCAATTTCAATTAAGAGTGTGAATGAGTTATCAAATTTAGATCAAAATTCAAGCATGCTTCATCTGTTGTTCAACCAGGAAAAAAAAATTGACGAAAAAGAAGCAAACATTGAAGAGAAGCCAAAAAATAATGCGAGGGGCAAGATCGATAACTCTTCCACGTATCCTCTACCACTATTTTCTTAAAGATTACACAGAATTAGAAAAATCAGTTTTCTAAATTTTTGGATATTTTCTAGAAGCTGCACATCAACTTACAATTAGTGAAGCTTAGGAGCAGAACTCAACTATGTTAAAGTTTTTAAGAAAATCCTTTCCTAAAACGGGACACTGAACGACTTTGAAACTATAACATTAAGTGGGGGGTGCAATGCTGTAATTCAAAAAAACCTACCACCCAAGTTGACAATTCTGAGCTTTACTATACAACGCACAATCAGAAACAACGTTTGGGTAAAGCATTATGTGACCTGGGAGCGAGTTCATCTACAAGAAAGGCAAAATAGATGATTGTCACTCTGCTGCTGGCAGATCGATCTTGCACTTGCCCAAAAAGAATTATTGAACATGTCCTTGTTAAAGGTGATAAATCTATCTTTCCAAAGGATTTTATTATGATCGATGTGGAAGAAAACAACGATATTCCTATTATATGGGCAAGACTCTTATTGATATGCAAAAAAGTAAACTTTGAGGATTAAATATCAAGAAGTCACCTTTAAGGTGTTCAAGGCCATCAAACTCCTGGACGACATTGAAAGTTGTTTCCAAATTAATATGATAAAGCAGAGTAAGAAAGAAAAGTAAAAAATGGGCCCCGACAAGAGATATAAAATTTCTCAACTAGGATTATGGGAAATTAAGAAAGAAAACAAGTCGCAACACATCAAAGGAAAGCGTATATGAAAAAGTTACGAGACAAAGATGATAAATACAAGCCACCAATTTCATTGGTCGGGCCATGATAAAACAAATGGAAAGTCAGGCGGAGGACTTTGACTAAGTGCTTATTGGGAGGCAACTCAATTTCTTTTCGTATATTTTTAGGTTTTTTATTATTTTTAGAGAGTCGTTTATTTTTGTTGTTGTCGCTTTTACAATTGAAGTTTGGGGGTTCATTGAACTTCGAATCGACGCGAAAAAAAAAAAAAAAAAAAAAAAAAAAAAAAAAAAAAAAAAAAAAAAAAAAAAAAAAAAAAAAAAAAAAAAAAAAAAAAAAAAAAAAAAAAAAAAAAAAAAAAAAAAAAAAAAAAAAAAAAAAAAAAAAAAAAAAAAAAAAAAAAAAAAAAAAAAAAAAAAAAAAAAAAAAAAAAAAAAAAAAAAAAAAAAAAAAAAAAAAAAAAAAAAAAAAAAAAAAAAAAAAAAAAAAAAAAAAAAAAAAAAAAAAAAAAAAAAAAAAAAAAAAAAAAAAAAAAAAAAAAAAAAAAAAAAAAAAAAAAAAAAAAAAAAAAAAAAAAAAAAAAAAAAAAAAAAAAAAAAAAAAAAAAAAAAAAAAAAAAAAAAAAAAAAAAAAAAAAAAAAAAAAAAAAAAAAAAAAAAAAAAAAAAAAAAAAAAAAAAAAAAAAAAAAAAAAAAAAAAAAAAAAAAAAAAAAAAAAAAAAAAAAAAAAAAAAAAAAAAAAAAAAAAAAAAAAAAAAAAAAAAAATCGAGAAATGGCTAAAAGCATTGACAATCATTTGAAGGGTCCTACAATCAAGTATCTAATTTTGTCTGTTCTTTTATCTGGTGATTGAATATTGAGGACAATGTCTACTTTAAGTTGGGGAATATTTGAACTGTGTTGAAACTTGTTTATGTTGGGTTGTTTCTCATCTGATTTAAAATCTTTAGTTTTGATTGTTTTTGTTGTCTGGCTAAGGGTGAGCATGTCTGATTTCTATCTGATAACCTGTGCTTATGCTTAAAAAACTTGTTTGAATGGATATTTACTAATGATAAATTATTTATAGGGTAATTATTGATTTGAACCCTGTATTATATACTTTTTTTCAATTCGCCCCCTGTACTAAAAAACCGACAAACCGAATCCTGTACTTTGATTCTGTTATCAATTTTGACCTTCTATCAATAATTTCATTAAACCCTCACTTAAAAAATTACCAAACGATCTTGGATTCAGTTGAAAGTTTTACCACATGTTCACTACTTAATAAGAAGATAATCTAAAAATTTTCGTTATTTTTTAACATATGTATGATTTATTGTAATTTTATTTTATTATTTTATAAAAATATTATAATAAATCATACAAATTTTAGAAAATCACAAATTTTTTTTATTATCTACCCATGATAGGTTGAATATGTGGAAAATATTTTAAATAAATAAATATCGTTTGTTAGTTTTTTAAAAATTAATTTATAAAGTAAAGAAGAAACTGAGATTAATTTAAACAAATACCAAAAAATATTTTATTTATTTGAAATATTTTTCACATGTTCAACCTATCAAACGTAGATAATAGAAACATTTTCATGATTTTTTAAATTTTGTATGATTTATTATAATATTTTTATAAAATACTAAAATAAAATTAGAATAAATCGTATATGTGTTAAAAAATAACGAAAATTTCCAGATTATCTTTTTATTAAGTATTGAACATGTGGTAAAAATTTTAACTGAATTCAAGATCGGTTGATAATTTTTTAAGTGAGTGTTTAATGAAATTGTTGATAGAAATTCAAAATTGATAACAGAATCAAAGTACAGGGTTCAGTTTGATGATTTTTTTAATACAGGAGGAGAATTGAAAAAAAGTGTATAGTACAGGGTTCAAATCGATAATTACCCTTATTTATATTGCAAATTTTTTAGGGAGAACTAATTTGTTGGATTTGTTTGGTCTGTGAATCACATGATCTCGTAGGCTTTCACCACTCAGCTTGTACTCACTTTGAAATTAATATACATGTAAAGTACGAAAATAATAATATAATGTCCAAGTCATGATATGATTTATGTTTGAATTTCACTTTGTCTATGTTATGTTGTGTTATGAGTTGAATTTGCTAAAGTGTCTTAATCAAGAAATTTTTATTTATTCTTGTTTGATTATCTTTGCATGTGTTGAAAAAAAAAACTATAGTTTTACGATTCTACACTTCACTTTTCAATCTTGAGTGAGCCTTTAGGATAATAAATGAGTGAAAAACTCTTAAATAAAGGGAGAACAGTGGGAGAAATTCGGTTAACTACATTTTTGCTTTTGTTTGTTGTAATTTATGAAAAATAAATATTGCGCTTCCCTATAGCCACCACAATCTTGACTATTGTCTCCTAGGGCTCCTCTTGCGAAAAAAGAGAGCACTCCAACTTGGGAATTTGAGGGTTTTATACAACTTTACTATGAATTCAGTTAAAAAAAAATGAGGATGAGAAAGTTGAAATAGTAGGATAGTTTGATCAAATTCACAAAAGAGCCAACTAAACTTGAAACACAACACAATTGGTTGCTAACAATCCAAAAGGAAGGTGTGGTAGTAAGGAAAGTTTTCCAAACAAGAAAAAAAGTTTATTTGATTCAACTTTGCTACCAAAAACTAGCCTTAAATGAGCTTATTAGGGTTACAAAAATTGGAGGACCAATTACAACAAGCAAGAAAGATACACCTAATCGACTAACTATGTACTAGCCGAGCAACAAACAATTACAACACTTAATTTGAATAATGTAAAATGGAATGACTATCTTTCTGTTAGGAAAAATAATAACGAAATCGGCAGCAACGATGATAAAAATACCACCGTTGTAAAACGTAGAAAGTAATGATCAGGATAATTCTTAAGAAATAATGTTCTTGGTAAACTCCTTCGATAGAATTATCTTTCCAAATAAGTTCTCAGGAAAGACTGGAGGGTCACAAACGGTCCACTTAAATTCCAGTCTTCTAGATAAAACTTACTTATATAATACAATTACACCACTAACCAAGCGGTACGAGAAACGATAGCAGATGAGATCTGAAAAATACTTGGAATATTTTCCAGTGTCGTAAGATAATAACGTCCAAGTGATGAGAGAAATAATGGCTAAAATGAACACCGAAGATTTTACGTGGAAACCTAAATTGGAAAAAAATCACGGGGATCGAGTCCAGAAAGATCTCACTATGAAAAATAATATTTACAATATTTTTCTAGATATCGTATATTCTAGAAAATATTCACTAAGAGAAATCATCACTCTTAGAACTCTCAATATGCACACTAGCACCACACTTATTTTTTTCTCAGACTCTTTCTTTTATCTCCCTAAAAAATAATCTTCACTATATTTCTCTTTCTCTTCACTCAGAAGTGATTTTTTCTCATTCTCTCTTGGATAGAAGATTTCACTTCTCTTCGGATGCTTTGGAGAGTCTCCCGAAGCCTCTATTTATACAGGCTTCAGGCATCATCCCACCTTCCTCATTATGAGGAAGGTGGATAGGAGGGACATTCCGTTTTGCCTTATTCATATAGAATCAGCTGAGAACTTTCTGGATATATTTCTCTTGTGTTAGCCATAATTTTCTATTTTTCCTATCACGAGTGATTCTCATCCCAAGCATCTGTTTCACCGGTCCTAAGTCTTTCATGGCAAAGGACTTGTTAAGTTCATTTTTTAACTTAACAATTTTTTCTTTGTCTGAGCCCACAATCAACATATCGTCGACATAGAGTAAGAGGATTATAAATGTACCATCTGTGAATTTTTTTACGAACACACAATGGTTTGAAGAAGTTTTCTTGTACCATTGTCTCGGGGCTTGCTTTAATTCATACAGACTTTTCTTCAATTTACATACCAAATGTTCATTTCCCTTGACAATGAACCATTCTGGTTGTTCTATATAAATATCTTCTTCTAATTCACCATGCAATAAAGCAGTCTTCATATCGAGTTGATCGATCTCCAAATTGAGACTTGAGGCTAATTCAAGTACCACTCGTATAGATGACATTTTCACGACCGGTGAAAAAATTTCTTCAAAGTCAACCCCCTTCTTCTGACTAAAGCCTTTTACGACAGTTGTGCCTTATACTTTGGTTGTGAATTTTCGTCTTTGAATCTGTATACCCATTTGTTCTTGAGTTCCTTTCTCCCCTTTGGAAGCTGAACCAACTCATAAGTATGGTTCTCATGCAATGATCTCATCTCATCTTGCGTCGCATCCAACCAATTCTTCTTTTGTTGATGCTCCATAGCTTCCTCATAGCACTCTGGTTCATCACCATCAGTGATCATTACGTACTCTTTTACATAATATCTTTTCAATGGTCGACGATCTCTTGTTGACTTTCTTAACTCTAATTTTGCAACTGGTTCAGGAGAAGTCTCAGTTTCTCTATAGTCAACATCAACAGTTGCTTGATCACTAGATTCTCCAATATCTTCCTTGTCAAAAGTTGATTTCACCTGATCAACTTTTATTAGATGCTTATCAGTGATCTTTATATCTTTCTTCTTGTCCTCAATGGTCTGATCTTCAAAGAAGAAAACATCTCGGCTTCTGACAATCTTCTTGTCAACCGTATCCCAAAGCCTATATCTGAATGCATCAGTTCCATGCATTCCTTAGCTTTGTTGTCTAGCTTGAACCTTTCATCTTCAGTAATATGGACGAATGCTCTGCATCCAAACACATTTAGATCTTTATAAGAGACATATTTTCTTGTCCATAGTCTGTTTTGCACTTCTCCACTCAGAGGTGTTAATGGAGACAAGTTGATGACATTTACTACAGTATTCATTGCTTCTCCCCAAAAAGTTTTGGTAAGTTTTAAATGTGACAACATGCACCTTATCTTCTCCATGATAGTTCTGTTCATTCTTTCTGTAATGTCATTTTGTTGCGGAGTCTTGGGAATAGATCTTTCGTGCCTGATCCTGTGCATTTTGCAGTATTCATCGAATGATCTCATATATTCGCCACCATTGTTTGTGCTAATGCATTTTAACTTCTTCCTAGTTTCTCGCTCTGTTAAAATATAAAACTGTTTGATAACATTAAACACTTCATCTTTAGTCTTGAGTGCATAAGCCCAAACTTTTCTTGAGTGATCATCAATAAATGTGACCATGTATTGGGCACCTCCTAACATTTTCGTTGACATGGGACTGTAGACGTCTGAATAGACAACTTCTAACACGTCTGGCTTCCTTGATGCAGAATTCTTCTGAAAGGAAACTCTGTGTTGTTTTCCCGCCAAACAATGAACACAACTTGGCAGAGGTTCATCTTTAAGATATGACAAACCATCTCTTTTGCCAAGCAATCGAAGTTCTTTTTCGCTCATATGACCAAGCCGTTTGTGCTATAACTCAATGGACGAGTTATCTTGTGTAGCATTTACTGATGCTTCTTTCACAGTCACTTGAGTCATATACAAACTAGACTCTTTGATCCCTTTTGCTATGATTAGTGATCATTTGCTGAGCTCCCATTTACCGCCAGCAAACTTGCTCTTGTAGCCAATCTCATCAAGAGCACAAATTGATATTTGATTTAGTCTAATATCTAGAACATGTCTGACATCTTTAAGCACTAACTCATATCTTGTGTTGGTCTAGATACAAATGTCTTCTTTTCCAATTATTTTGGAAACGTGACTGTTCCCCATTTTGACAATGCCAAAATTACCGCTGGTGTAAGATGAAAAATAATATACTTTTGAAGTAACATGATAAGATGCTCCAGAATCAAATACCCAACATAATTCATTCATCGTGAGGTTGACAGCATCTTCGCATACAATAACATCTTCACCCTTAGAGACAGTTGCAGTCGTACTCTTTATTTCTCCTTTAGCACCTTTTGTGCCTTGTTTTTTCTTTAATTTCCAGTAATCTTTTTTCATGTGGCCCATCTTGCCACAATGATAGCACTTGACGCCCCTTTTATTTTTCGACTTTGATCTTCCGAACGTGCAGGCTCCAGAGGCCCCACGTTCCATTGATCTCCCTCTCGTTACTGATAAAGCCTCCACAGAAGACTGTTCCTTGTTTTTCCGCCCTACTTTCTTTGTCAAGAACGGCGGCTGCAATATTATTGAACATCAATGTTGTTTTTGTAGAACCATTGAGTAAATTCACAATGAGGTGATCATATGAATCAGGCAAACTTTGAAGTAAAAGTTCAGCCCTTTCATTTTCATCCATTTTATGCTCTATTGTTGTAAGTTGAGAAAATAATATATTGAGAGTATTGATGTGCTCTGTCACTGTTGTAGATTTTGACATCCGAAGGGTATATAATTTTATTTTCAAGAAAATTTTGTTATACCACGACTTCTTATATAATTTTGTCAACGTATCCCAGATCTATTTTGCCGTTACCATTTCCGAGATACTTGACAAAATTCCATCTGCTAGATTAAGGTAAAAAATAGCCATTGCATTTGTAACACCCGATTTTTAACGGGATTTTGTAAATTCAGTATATAATGGCATTTTTGTTAATATGTCAAATCAAGTCCATTTTGCAAAGAGAAAGCGTTATTACGATCCTAATAATTAATAAGGATTTTGAGAAAATTTCGAGAATTTTAGGAGTTAAACGCTAATTTGACAAGAATTATGTAGCACCCGGTTTCTTTTTAAATCAAAATAAGTTATCAAACGGTGGTATATAATTTTATGGTTAAAAAAAAATTGAGTGGAATGTTGACTAGGTTATTTAATGACTAGGCAGGGGCAAGATGGTAATTTCGAATTTATATTGTGGATAACGTATTTAAGGAAAGGTGTAGTGAGGTCTAGCCGCCACTGTTTTATTACTCTTACCTCTCAGCTCTGCAGACTACCTCTAGGCGATTCCCCTCCGTTTTTTTTTTCCAACCAAGGTGAGTTTCGATTTAACTACTTGCTGTTCTAGTGCTTAGGTAGCTGAAGGATTGCAATGTATGGGTTTTTGGAAGGCTGCGAGTGAGAGATTTGGGTTTGGGGTTTAGTGATGTATCGAAAATGTTTAATCAGTAGAGTCCCAAACCGGCTTCCTTAGACTTCAGGGCAGTTAGATAAAGTCTAGTTGGGATCTAATCTATAATTTGTCGATGGTTTTAGGTGAGCAGATTTCTGGAGTAGCATATAGCCGAGCGATTTCCAGGAGACCAGGTAAGTAAAGTATTGTGTGTGCCCTCGGGCCTACATCACAAAACAGTAGGTTTTTGCATGTTTGAGTATTTTCTGTATGTCATGCATCATGAATTTGAAAGAAAACGAAAATGAATTTTCATGTATCATATGGAAAGGCAAGTTCAGATTGACAGGCATTGGCGGTTAAGGGAACTAATCCACCCCTTAACTGATGAAGAGGATTTATAACATTGGGAGAACTGATCCCACTCCCAAGGGAATTGAGGGATCAGAACAGCTATTAAGGGACCTCATCCACCCCTTAACTAATGAAGAGGATGTAGACATTGGGAGAATTGATCCCACTCCCAAGGGAATCATGGGATCTGATCAGTAAACAAACGATGTACAACTGAGATGAGAAAGTAGAAACCGCATATTCAGGATTTTGTTTCAGCATGTCATTTCATTATTTCTTTACTTACTTAGCATTAGGCTAATAGATGAGTTTTGTGATGTAGGTGTTGAGGATACCACAGGTGAATTTCCTGAGTGCACAGATGATTAGATGTGGTTGGAGGAGCACATCCATGTCTCGGCTTGGAAAACTGATGAGGCGGGTTAACTGGTGTCGGCAGTTGTCGAGGTTTAGTTGATAATGATCAAGTCTGAGTATGTTGAGTTTTCATGACAGTAGAAATTTCAGTATTTCGAATACGTTTTGAGATTTACTGGTACTAGTAATCCGTTGAGTTTTAAATGCTGATTTTCACTGGATTTGATTAATGCTATGGTTTGAGTTGTTTCTGAATGGTCTTTGGGAAGCAAGTAAATTCCTTTCTATAGTTAGTGTTGTGTTTCCTCTCTATCGGAAGATGACTTCAGAAATGTCACCGGATAATGTCGAGTGTTTTAGTCATCTAGCGATGTCGAGCATTTTGCTCGTCGGATGATAAGGGTTAAGTCATTTGTCGAATAGTCACCGGATGATATAAGCGTTATGTTTGTCGTCTAGTGACCGGGCGATATGTGAATTATGTTTGTCGTCTAGTGACCGGGCGATGTGCGTATTATTTTGTAGTCTAGTGCTCGGGTGAGGTGAGATTTGAGGTGTGTTTATCACCGGGCTATATTTTAATTGTTCACGTGAGAAGCACACGTGCACCGGATGATGTCTTCTTATTTCACCGGTGGATGTAGAGTAAAGTCGATCGGATGAAGGAAATCATCCGGCTGACGTCACCGGTAGATGAAGGATGTATTTTGTCGTTTAGTGACCGGTGGATGTCTTCGATAGACTGATCGGATGACAAATCTTGTGTTTTGTCGTTTAGTGACCGGTGGATGTCTTCAAATAGCTTTCCCCCTTTCGTTGACTTTGTTCAGCGGACGATGAATTTGACTTTTGCAACCTTTAAAGTATTTTCACGAGTTCAACCTTTGCTTCTTAACCGATTGTTTCTTAACATTCCCAACGATTATTTTAACAGGGTTTTGGTTAATTTTATTTTTGTTTAAACGATTTTCCGCTGCAAGTTTCCATGTTTTATCAAATGTCCAAATTTTATATTTTGTACGAAGTTTTAAATTTGGTCCAAGCTTTCTTAGTGATATTCGGGTTCATGAGTAACGAACTGGGTTCGGTAAAACTCGAGGCGTTACAAATTACGTTTCTCGCAATTTAAAGAACGTTATGGTAAAAATAGTAAACGAGGTCCGTTTTGCAAACGGACAGTTTTAATAGAACCCTAGTAATAAGTTGGACTTATTGGCAAAATAAAGAAGTTTGGAGAAGCCAAATCGTTAGCTAAATAACGAAACGAAGGACGAAACAAATAGAAAATCAAAGGAATGGCAAAAAGGTAAATTGCCAAGTCAAATTTTAATTAAAAACAAATTCTCCTTCTCTTCTCCCTCATTCACGATTTCCCTCTGCGATTTTTTCTTCCAGGCGATCTCCTCTCATGGCGACTTCCATTCCGACGCCAATTTCTCTTCTGTTCGTCTTCTGTTCTTCGCGATTTCTTCACCAATCCCGACCCTAGGTACGATTCTAAGGTTTTAGGAAAGTTTATTTCGATTTTTACGGAGTTTAAACGATTAGGGTTCGTTTAAGATTTCGTTAAAATCGTGATTTAGGGTTCGAGATTGATAGGTTTATCGTGTTTGTGGATATATTGAACATGTTAAACGTTATTGGACAAAATCTAGAGTGTATACGGTGTTTAGGTTGAAAATCGAATAATTGGAGCTTGAGAACCTCCATCAATGGAGTTTAGAAATTTACGAGCGCGAGTTGCTCGGTAAAATGCCTCATTGAGCTAAGTTAGAGTTTTAGGAAAATTAGAAAAATTTACTTAGTTAAGGTTTCGTTAAATTTGAACGTTTAACGGCTTAAACTCTTATTAACGACAATTGTGGTGAATTTGCCTTAGGTGAACAACGCTCGTGGACGGAGCTAGAATTGCATCGGACGCGAGATAAGTTCTCGTGACTTACTGTAGCCGATTGGGCTACACCATAAGCCGGAGTTTGTTGTTGAGGATATGTTGGTGTTTCGTTTATTTAAGTTGGTCATTGTTTTGTCTGATTGTTCGGTTGGGTAGTTTAGGTTCGGTTGTTCTATAGGTTGTTTGCTATAGTGTTTTGATGGTATTTGTCGTGTTTTGATGGTATTCGTAGGGTTTTAATGGTATGCTCATTTTGTATGTTTATATTGAACTGTTCATGCATCATGGTTTAAAAACGTCATGAAAATGAATTTATGCACGGATTTCATGAAAAGAACATGCATGTAAAGGCAAGTAAAGTATCACAGTAAACAACCATGACATGGAGTTATCGGGGATGTAACGCCCAGTTTTCGGCGGGTTTTCAATTTTCCGCATATGAATGGTATTTTCGTGAATATGTCGAATTAAGCCCGTTTTACGAACGGGAAGTTTCGTTAGAGCCCTAGTAATAAATGAGGATTTTTAGAAGAATAAGGAAATTTCAGAAATCCAAATTGACAGTATAACGCCCAGGTGTTCGGTTTCCGCTATGAGAGGTAATTTCGTAAATAATCGAATTATGTCCGTTTTGTGAATCGAGAGCTTTATTACAATCTTCATAATTAATATGAATTTTAGAGGAATTATGAAAATTTAAGAAGATCAAACCGAGACATGATGCTTAAGTTTCCGGTTTTGACCCTATAGCGATTTAGTTCGTAGAAATAGCAAAATAAATCCGTTTGACGAACGGAGAGTTTTATTAGAGCCCTAGGAATGAATGAGAACTATTGGAGAAATAAGGAAGTTTTGGTGAAACCGAACCAGGAGACAAATAATGAGATGAGTGGAAAATCAAATGGAGGGGCAATAAGGTAATTTGACAAGTCAAATTAAATAAAACACCAAAAACCTTTCTTCTTCTCCACACTTGACGTTTTTTCTCCCAAACTTTCTCCAACGGCGATTTCTTTCTCCAACGGCGATCCTTCACCATTCCGTCACGGTTTGTCCTCCGATCTTCGAGTTTTCTACACGTTTTATTCTCCCCTTGTGATTCTAGGTGAGTTTCTACTGATTCCCAGCCGTTATTTGTTATTTCTAAGTTGATAAACTGTTAGGGTTTTATTGGAGTTTGTCGAAAACAATCGGGCTTTGTTAATAATTGTTAGTTATAGTTGTAATTACGATTATTGAGTATTATTGATAGAAATAATGGAAGTGTTTAGCATTTTGTTAGAAAAATTGGGTATTAGAGCTCTAGAAACCTCCATTAATGGAGGTTTAGAATTTGTGAGCACAACGTGCTCGATGAAATGCCCGAAAGACTTTAATATAAGTTCTAGAGGAATTTACCTTGGCTAGGAGCTTAGTTTAAGTTTGAAATTCGTATATGTAGGATTGGTTTTAATGCCAATGTTTATGAACTGCCTTAGGTGGACACGGCTTTCAGACGGTGCTCGGTGTGCTAAGGACGATAGGTAAGTTCTCGTGACTTACTGTGGCCGATTGGCCTACACCGTATGTCGGAATTTGTTGTTGAGGATTGTTGGAGCTTTGCTTGTTTAATTGCTTCGCTTTGGTTGGGTAGATTAGGTTTGATTGTTTTATAGGATATGTGTTATGATGTTTTGATATATTGAGAGGTTTTGATGGTATTCTCGTTATGTATGTTTAAATTACGTATTGAACTGTTCATGCATCATTGTTTACAAAGTGCCATGAAAACGAATTTACGCATTGATTTCAAAGAGAAAGAATTGCATGCATGTAACAAGTAATTGAACAACATACAGTGGTTATTCGAGTGAGGTTCAGACTTGGCGTTCCGTGGTGAGCGGGTCTTCCTCCTTTCAGATGGTGTGGGATGTCTACCCGCTTGATGTGCCCTATCCATCTGAATGCAATTAGGGCCCGTTAACCTAGACTGACACGTACTGAAACGAAATGACATGGACGGCTTTCATTGCATACATGATCATGCATTAGCATTTACGTAGGACTTGCTGAGATTTTATCTCATAGGTGTCTTTATGGTGTAGGTGACTACGAGCAAGGTGTGGACGATGTCCCTTTGCCTGACGAACCTGCAGCTTGAAGGAGGATGCTCGGGAGGGGATGGCGTAGTCGATGCGTATACGACCCATGGGAGCATAGGTTAAGTGTTTTGGGTTGTATTGGGTCTACACGGGTTGATGGGTTGAAATGTGTAGAAAAACTTATTAGGATGCTTGGTATCTGGATAGGTTATAAATCGATATTTTGATTAGTTTTCGCCACGTACAGTGAACATTGACGGAATAGAATGTTTTGATGTTTAGAATGAATTTTTGGTGAAAGGGAAATGTAGGTTGTAAAATTGGACGAGTTTTGATGTTTTGAAGGTAGTTTGAGGATTTAAGTTAGAATTGAAGTTTGGTGTTTGATTTGGATGATTTTAGGTGGAACGTCCGGTTTTTAGAACGATCCACGCGGTTGGTTTTTGTGAATTCTAGGTATGCTTTTGGATATGTTTTGCGCTCCGTTTTAAGTCGGTTTTTAAAGATTTTTACGGGAGGTAGAGTCGAGGGTGTCGGGAACGTGTGGGTAAACTTTTAAGTGATTTGAAGGTGTTTGGCTCGGGAAATTATGAAGAAATACGGAGAAAAGTCAAAAAACGTCAAAAAGAGCGTTTTTAGGTGTTTCTGGGCGAGAAAAACCCGAGCCGGCCCGACCGATCTGGCCCGGGGCACGATCGGTCGTGGTCGGGATGTTTTTGGATGAAGAAGGACCGAGCCAGCCCAATCGGTCGGGCCTGGGGCGCGACCGATCGCAGCCGGGCGCCTGGTGGGCGCGCAGCGTGCGCGCGCGCGGCGCCCAGCGCCCGCCCAGCGTGCCCCACATGACCCCGAACTGGTTTTTTTTCAAATTTTGACTTTTCAAAACACGTTTTAACCCGACCTTTTACGATACTTTTTAAACATATTTTACGAGCGATCTCCAAGTATTTTAGAGGGTTTTAATGACCCGAAAACCGATACGACGTTTTTCTGAAAAATGGTTTTAATCTTGTTTTAGTGATTTAAACGTTGACGAACCTTATGCCCAACTTGTTAAAGCCTCTTTTGATGAATCCCGACCCTAGATGAGTCATTTCGGGTATGTTAAAGTTAGAGCCAAAATGTCGATAGATGTGGATTGATGCCCGAGTCCGTTCTCCAACGAACGAACGAATGAAAGAAAAGGATAAAAGAAAAGAAAAAAGGAAATAAAAAAAAAATGTTAGTGAGAACGGGCAAGGGTAACACGTATGTATATGAAGGTATGTGTAACGACCACAGCCCCGGCCCGAGGCCGCAGCCCTCAGGCCCAGACCCAGGACCCAGCGGGGCCCAGAAGCCGTACTCACGACCTTCCCACCCACCCTGAGGTCCCAGGTTCGAGTGGGGGGGAAGGCAAAAACCCACTGCAGGGGGTGGGAAGGTCGTGAGTACGGCTTCTGGGCCCCGCTGGGTCCTGGGTCTGGGCCTGAGGGCTGCGGGCTCGGGCCGGGGCTGTGGTCGTTACAAAAAAAGGCGCCTTTTTTGTAACGACCACAGCCCCGGCCCGAGCCCGCAGCCCTCAGGCCCAGACCCAGGACCCAGCGGGGCCCAGAAGCCGTACTCACGACCTTCCCACCCCCTGCAGTGGGTTTTTGCCTTCCCCCCCACTCGAACCTGGGACCTCAGGGACAAGTACCCAAGGCTACAAGTGAGGAGTACCAACGAACACAGCCCCGGCCCGAGCCCGCAGCCCTCAGGCCCAGACCCAGGACCCAGCGGGGCCCAGAAGCCGTACTCACGACCTTCCCACCACCTGCAGTGGGTTTTTGCCTTCCCCCCCACTCGAACCTGGGACCTCAGGGACAAGTACCCAAGGCTACAAGTGAGGAGTACCACTGAGCCAGCTAGCTCAGTGGTACTCCTCACTTGTAGCCTTGGGTACTTGTCCCTGAGGTCCCAGGTTCGAGTGGGGGGGAAGGCAAAAACCACTGCAGGGGGTGGGAAGGTCGTGAGTACGGCTTCTGGGCCCCGCTGGGTCCTGGGTCTGGGCCTGAGGGCTGCGGGCTCGGGCCGGGGCTGTGGTCGTTACAAAAAAAGGCGCCTTTTTTGTAACGACCACAGCCCCGGCCCGAGCCCGCAGCCCTCAGGCCCAGACCCAGGACCCAGCGGGGCCCAGAAGCCGTACTCACGACCTTCCCACCCCCTGCAGTGGGTTTTTGCCTTCCCCCCCACTCGAACCTGGGACCTCAGGGACAAGTACCCAAGGCTACAAGTGAGGAGTACCACTGAGCCAGCTAGCTCAGTGGTACTCCTCACTTGTAGCCTTGGGTACTTGTCCCTGAGGTCCCAGGTTCGAGTGGGGGGGAAGGCAAAAACCCACTGCAGGGGGTGGGAAGGTCGTGAGTACGGCTTCTGGGCCCCGCTGGGTCCTGGGTCTGGGCCTGAGGGCTGCGGGCTCGGGCCGGGGCTGTGGTCGTTACAAAAAAAGGCGCCTTTTTTGTAACGACCACAGCCCCGGCCCGAGCCCGCAGCCCTCAGGCCCAGACCCAGGACCCAGCGGGGCCCAGAAGCCGTACTCACGACCTTCCCACCCCCTGCAGTGGGTTTTTGCCTTCCCCCCCACTCGAACCTGGGACCTCAGGGACAAGTACCCAAGGCTACAAGTGAGGAGTACCAACGAACACAGCCCCGGCCCGAGCCCGCAGCCCTCAGGCCCAGACCAGGACCCAGCGGGGCCCAGAAGCCGTACTCACGACCTTCCCACCACCTGCAGTGGGTTTTTGCCTTCCCCCCCACTCGAACCTGGGACCTCAGGGACAAGTACCCAAGGCTACAAGTGAGGAGTACCACTGAGCCAGCTAGCTCAGTGGTACTCCTCACTTGTAGCCTTGGGTACTTGTCCCTGAGGTCCCAGGTTCGAGTGGGGGGGAAGGCAAAAACCCACTGCAGGGGGTGGGAAGGTCGTGAGTACGGCTTCTGGGCCCCGCTGGGTCCTGGGTCTGGGCCTGAGGGCTGCGGGCTCGGGCCGGGGCTGTGGTCGTTACAAAAAAAGGCGCCTTTTTTGTAACGACCACAGCCCCGGCCCGAGCCCGCAGCCCTCAGGCCCAGACCCAGGACCCAGCGGGGCCCAGAAGCCGTACTCACGACCTTCCCACCCCCTGCAGTGGGTTTTTGCCTTCCCCCCCACTCGAACCTGGGACCTCAGGGACAAGTACCCAAGGCTACAAGTGAGGAGTACCAACGAACACAGCCCCGGCCCGAGCCCGCAGCCCTCAGGCCCAGACCCAGGACCCAGCGGGGCCCAGAAGCCGTACTCACGACCTTCCCACCACCTGCAGTGGGTTTTTGCCTTCCCCCCCACTCGAACCTGGGACCTCAGGGACAAGTACCAAGGCTACAAGTGAGGAGTACCACTGAGCCAGCTAGCTCAGTGGTACTCCTCACTTGTAGCCTTGGGTACTTGTCCCTGAGGTCCCAGGTTCGAGTGGGGGGGAAGGCAAAAACCCACTGCAGGGGGTGGGAAGGTCGTGAGTACGGCTTCTGGGCCCCGCTGGGTCCTGGGTCTGGGCCTGAGGGCTGCGGGCTCGGGCCGGGGCTGTGGTCGTTACAAAAAAAGGCGCCTTTTTTGTAACGACCACAGCCCCGGCCCGAGCCCGCAGCCCTCAGGCCCAGACCCAGGACCCAGCGGGGCCCAGAAGCCGTACTCACGACCTTCCCACCCCCTGCAGTGGGTTTTTGCCTTCCCCCCCACTCGAACCTGGGACCTCAGGGACAAGTACCCAAGGCTACAAGTGAGGAGTACCACTGAGCTAGCTGGCTCAGTGGTACTCCTCACTTGTAGCCTTGGGTACTTGTCCCTGAGGTCCCAGGTTCGAGTGGGGGGGAAGGCAAAAACCCACTGCAGGGGGTGGGAAGGTCGTGAGTACGGCTTCTGGGCCCCGCTGGGTCCTGGGTCTGGGCCTGAGGGCTGCGGGCTCGGGCCGGGGCTGTGGTCGTTACAGTATGCACGCACGACACAGGTCGTGGCGGCACCGACGTGGGGTCGGGGTCGTCACAGGGGATGAGGTTCAGACCTGGCGTTCCGTGGTGAGCGGGTTTTCCTCCCTTCAGATGGTGTGAGCTGTCTAACCGCTGGACGTGCCCTATCCATCTGTCGAGCGTTTCCGATAACCATAGACTGACACATACTGATATATGAAATGACATGGACGGTTTTCATAACATTGAGCATACATGATCATGCATTAACATTTACGTAGAGCTTGCTAAGATTTTTATCTCATAGGTGTCTTTATGGTGTAGGTGACGTAGAACAAGGTGAAGAGGATTTCTCTCTACCAGATGATCATACAGATTGAAGAAGAATGCCCGTGGTAGCGTGCTGGGCAGTCGAGGCGCCTTTTGACCCGTGGGGAAAGATGTAAAGGTATTTTGGGACACGATAGTTAGATCGTAGGAAAAATTATATAGTAGAACATATTAGGATGTTTGGTTCTGGTTAGTTGAAAGATTGATGTACAAATAATTAGGCAAACGGTTTTTAAAACGTTTTGTTAAGGTTTTTATCTAGATTTTTATGAACTGCTTGGTGATTTTAGCAGGAGGAAATGTTTAGTTTTTAAACCGAATCACGCAGTTCATTTTTATGAAATCGGGTTATGTTTTAAATGTGTTTTGAGTCGTTTATTGGGTGAGTGACGAAATGTGAAAATGGGTGAGGTTTGAGCTATTGTATGTTCACGTTTATGGAGTAATTTATGTTGAAGTCTAAGGGGTATATGCGGTGAGAAATATGTGCAGGAGAAGAGGAAAGAAAAGAAAGAAAGGGAGAGGGAGCAACTCCCTGGAATTTCGGATTCCAGGAAGGGTGGCGATCGATCTCCTAAGGAGGGCATCGATCGCCTCTTTTGATCACCACTCTCTGGAGAAATCCAGAGAGTGTGTCGATCGCGGGGCGATCGATAGCCACAATGAGGAGCGATCTGATCGCCCCTCCTATTTTGATGATGGCGATCGATCGCCTGTTTTGGGCGATCGATCGCCCCTTCACTTTTGGGGCATGGCGATCGATCGCCTGTTTTGGGCGATCGATCGCCTCTTTACATTTCTGGACAATGTCCCTTTTTGCCCTCCGCCGATGATTTAAATGTTTTTAATTTTTTTAAATGATTTTAATTGTTATATTTCAATTGTTTATAATTTGTTTTAAGTATTGTTTGAATAGTTTAACAACTTAGATTTAAATAATTTTCCAAACAACATTGACTATTTTGATTTTAATTTAAGTTCCGCTTAAACTGTAAAATAAAATGAAAATTTTATAAGGTAAAATTAGTATACGGGTAAGGGTTGTTACAGCATTCTCATCAGATTTGTTCCATTTCTCGTCTTCAACCGTCGTCGGTCTGTCACCGATGTCCATAGTACAGCCATCTCTCCGCAACAACGTTTCATTTTTAATTTCCACATAGAGAAATTATTTCCGTTAAATTTTTCAAATTCAATCTTTCCCGCCATAACCACGAGGTTCTGATACCACTTGCTAGGAAAAATAATAATTAAATCGGTAGGAACGATGATAAAAATACCACAACTGTAAAACGTAGAAAGAACTGATCATGATAATTACTAGGAAAGAATACTCTTGGCAAACTCTTTAGACAGAATTACATTTTCAAGTAAGTTCACAGGAAAGACTGGAGGGTCACAAACAGTCCACTTAAATTTCAGTCTCCTAGACAGAACTTACTTACACAGTACAATTACACCACTAACCAAGCGGTACGATAAACGATAGCAGATACGATCCGAAAAATACCTGAAATATTTTCCAGCATCATAAGATTATAACTGCCAAGTGATAAGAGAAATAATAGCTAAAATGAACACCGATGATTTTACGTGGAAATCCAAATCAGGAAAAAATCACGAAAGATCTCACTATGTAAAATAGGATTTACAATATTTTTCTAGATATCGAATATTATAGTAAATATTCACTAAGAGAAATTATCACTCTTAGAACTCTCAATGTGTACAATAGCACCACACCTATTTTTTTCTCAGACTCTTTCTTTTCTCACCTTAAAAAATAATCCTCACTATATTTCTCTTCCTCTTCACTTAGAAGTGATTTTCTCTTTCTCTCTTGGATAAAAGATTTCACTTCTCTTCGGAAAGTGAGGCATCCACCTTCTTCATTAATGAGGAAGGTGGATAGGAGGGACATTACACTTTCTTATTTTTTTTAATTAACACCAAGTACAACAAGCGAATGACTTGAAGCACATGTCATGCTTCATCATCAATCTTGGAAAATATATGCTCCGAGTGCAGACAAGATTGGGCCTCAAGTCTAGAAAGTGAGATTGGACTTTTTTTGTAGGAATGATGCTCTCTGTTCGGGGACCATTTGACCCAGCAAAAAAACTTCATTTTAAATGCAAGACCCAATTCTAGAAAGCTAGAGAAGTTAACTACAATCTTAACGAATGATGCTTTTTGATACAAAATTGTTAATTCCGCCAAATACTCCAAACACTTGTTGAGGGTCAAATTGATGCAGGAATTTTTTATGAATCTTCTAAGTTTGTGCTTGCTCTTCCATTTATGTTTTATCTTGAGGAATTCCAAAATATAAGAAGATGATAGTTGTTTGTAAGTGATGTTTTGAAACGATCTCTCCCTATTTCCACCTACAAGATACACACTAGAAACAATGTTAAGAAATCTCATTGCTTAACGGTAGATGGTTGGATCCTGTGGCACATCAAACTATAATCAAAATATATAGCTCAAGTAGAAGATTGTTGGATTTCTTTGATAATTAATTAGTGAACTTATATATTTAATTATAATAATATATAAATAGCTATTATAAAGTCAAACCATATCAAATGATTAAATAGAATCGGGTTTTAGTATTTAATTGAAGTGTGAGACCAAATGTGTATACCGATAGTTTAAATTTAAGTTTGATGATGAGGCAAAATTAACCTAATCCACAAGTTAACAATTCAGGGTTATGGTTCCGAAATCAAAAAGTCAAATATCTTTGATTCTCTCAGCCTTAGATCCATCGTGTGAATACAGAAACTAAGGTAAATCTGCTGATCCATAACTTGACAATAGTTTACATAAATTCATAATTGAGGTAATTTTGGTATGTTTCAGAAATATTTTGTCTTAGCAGTTTTGATGTGATGAACACGGTCTTTGGTTTTATCAATTTAATTTACAAAATTAAGTCTAACAATAATGTGATGGAAAGAATTAGGAGTGAGCAAAACCGAGCTGAGACAGAAGAACTGAACCGAATCGTTTGTTTTGATATTACCACTTAATTAGCGTTTAAAGTTTCTATGTATTACCTAATGTATATTAATTAGATTATTGGGCCATTTCTTATTTTGTAATTGAATAATTTGATAGTAGTTTATTAGATTAGTGACTAATTATATTAACCAATTCAATTGTTAATAGTTGATTTGTCTAGATAATATAATCAAATTAATAGATTAATATCTAATAATCAAATTATTAGATTAAATTATTAAATTTGTTAAATTAGTAGTTGAATTGCTAGTATTGATTTGCCTAATTACTAATTATTATCTAATTAGTAGTTTTGTTTTGGATTGCATTAATTAGTAATTAGTACATAACCACTCTCGTGGTTGATAGACTCACCACTGCTGCTTTTTCGAGCTCCATGAGATGGTTGCCTCACTCGTCATGAATAAATAACCTGAAGTACTTTTTCTATCTTCAACATCACTAGCATAGTCACTATTTGTGTAACCAACCAGTTCTCTCCCACTATTTCTCTTATAGAACAATCCATATTCACATGTTCCTTTGAGGGACTGCATGATTTGTTTCACTACTTGGAGATTGAGCTCCTTTGGATTATCCATGAAGCGACTTACTTGACTCACACTGTATATAATATCCGGTCACGTGGCAGTTGCATCTATTAGACTCCTAACCATCTACTTGTATAATGTTGGGTTTTTTTTAAAAAAAATCCTTAAAAAATACTATTCATCGAGTAAAACCTCGAAGTATTGAAAACATGCAATTTCAACCTCGTAGGGAGGGTGAGGAGGCCGTCCTCAGTTACCGAGTACGGCTGGTAGAAGGACCAGCCGTCCTCCTATGGGCAAAACCCGTGACAAAAGTCACGGGTTTTGTCATTTAGTGCCGAGTACGGCTGGTCCAAATGGACCGGCCGTACTCAGAGGGTAAAAACCCGTGACTTTTGTCACGGGCCACATCCTCTAGTGGTGCGAATACGGCTAGTCCAATTGGACCAGCCGTACTCGCACCGTAAAAACCCGTGAGTAAAATCACGGGTTTTGTTTTTTTGTGGGGCGAGTACAGCTGGTCCAGTTGGACCGGCCGTACTCGCCCCTCAAAAACCCGTGACAAAAATCACGGGTTCCGTCCTCTAGTGGGGCGAGTACGGCTGGTCCAGTCGGACTGGCCGTACTCGCACCGTAAAAACCCGTGAGTAAAATCACGAGTTTTGTTTTTTTGTGGGGCGAGTACGGCTGGTCCATTTGGACCAGCCGTACTCGCCCCACTAGAGGACGAAACCAGTGACTGATCGAGTACGGCCGGCCCAGTTGGACCGGCCGTACTCGACTCCCCTATTTAAAGGGGCACCCGGCGTTTGAAAAAAACACACCTCTCTCCCATCCTCTCTCAATTCTCTCGAAGCTCTCTCTCTCAAATCTCTCTCACTTTTTATTTCAACGATATTCTTCCGTATTCATCTACAGGTACGAAGGTTTTTTTTTATTATTTTAATTTGTATTTGGGTTTATTTATTTAAATATTTTTAATACTATTTTCTCAATTACCGACGACTATTTTCCTGCCCCGGCGATATTTTTAATACTATTTTCTTCGATTTTATCATTTACCATATATTTATATATTATACTGTAAATAATTGAATTGCATCTATTTTTTTTAACGAAGGTTTTATTAGGGACGAAAATAGATTCTGACTCAAGTAGATCGATTGATTTAGATGAGCGATCAACTGGTGATGCCGAAATGGATTGGGATTTGGACAACACGCCTGCATATGGTGATGTACGAGCATTTGATAACCCATTGGCAAATGAAGAAACATATGTCTATTCGACCTGCAAAACGCTGAACGATGAGTTCGGACACCGGTCGGCTCAAATGACGACGAGGTGGAAAGCATACCGGTAAGAGAACAAATCTCACAGGGATTTTTTAAGGATAGACAATATGGTTCTTTGCAGGAACTGAAACACGAGATAGACAAATATTACTTAGAAAATGGACTGCATGCTTCGTTGATGCAAAATGAGCGAACGTTTCAAACAAAGAGCTTGATCGACTCTCACTGCTGTTCGAGGCAAGTTGAAAATCGATGCGCTTCAGCAAAATAGCTGGCGAACCATTACCTGGACAAGTTCAAAAGTCACCCTACCTGGGACATCCCATCTATTATGGAGATAGTGAGGAATGACTTCACCGTTGACATTTCACCTAGTCTTGCCACAAGAGCAAGAAGCATAGCTCGAACCCTCAATGAAGGGAAGTGCGACGAACAGTACGGGCAACTGTGGTCGTACGCAGCCGAAATATTCAGATCAAATCGGGCAGCAAAGTGAAAATTGATGGAAATCCAGTGGGCCATAATCAATAGGGATTCCAAAGATTCTATATGTGCTGGAGTGCGGGAGACCCGTTATCTGCTTGGATGGCTGTCATCTAAAGGAGTCGTGCGTTGGCTAACTACTCACAGCCGCCAGCATCGATGGAAACGATGGAATCTACCCTGTTGCTGTTGCCAACGTCGAGTCTGAGTGTGCAGACTCATGGACATGGTTTTTGCATATATTAAAGCAAGACCTCAACACTCAGCATGGTCACGGTTGGATACTTATTTCAGATCAACAAAAGGTATGATGCATTTCTATATGTTATTTCAAAATTTTGTGGCTTTGGGGGTTTAATATTGTTTTATTAACGTCATTGTTCGTGCAAATATCAGGGGTTACAGAGAGCTATTCGAGATTAATTCTCATATGCTGAACACCGCTTTTGCCTCCGGCATATGTATAAGAATTTCAAAAATCGCTTTCGGGGCAAAGCATACAGAGATGCGATGTGAAATGCGGCCAGAGCACCCACTGAGGCCCATTTCGAGCAAGAAATGCGGAAACTACACCGGCTATGTCCGGAAGCCCACGAATGGCTTTGAGCAGAAGAGCCGAAATATTGGGCTAGTTATGCCTTCTCTCCGAATCCCAAGTGTGATATGGGATTGAATAATTTAAGCGAGTTATTCAATGCACTTCTTTTGCAAGTCAAGGACAAACCGATCTTGACCATGTTCGAGATGATCCGAACGCGCTTGATGACTCGCATCATAAAGAAATATGAGAAGCTGGTCGATTCAAACGACATCCTGTGTCCCAACATAAGGACAAAGCTTGATAAGCTAAAGAGTGCATCTGGAAATTGACATGCAACGTTTGCGGGAGCTACACGATTTCAAGTCAGCAATGGATATGATCAATTTGAGGTGGACATGACTTTGGGTGTGTGCAACTGCACTAGGTGGGAGCGTACAGGAATCCCGTGTGTCCATTCCATTCCTTGCATGTACTGGATGAGAGTCGCGCCGAAAGACTACGTGCATGCATGCTATTACACGGGAAGATACCTGCAGATGTACTCACACTATATTCGTCCCATCAGTGGCCAAATAATGTGGTCGATCGTACGAGATATGAACAAAATCCTCTCACCAAAAAAACAGCGTCAACCTGGTAGGCCGAAGAAGACAAGAGTGCGAGATGCCAAAGAGCCGTCAAGCTCGAGAATCAGTAAGAGGAACTCAACCGTGCGTTGTGATATATGTCGGCAACAGGGGCATAATACTGGCACTTGTCCTAACCAGGGATCAACTTCAGGCACTGCTTCGCATGACAAATTCATGGGTTTTAACACATTTGATGGGACGCAGGAATCTTCGACACGCAGCCGTGGCAGGAATGTGTAAATTTTTTTAATATACCATGTAGTAATTTAAATTATTCATTTATTCTATAAGTATTAATTCTTTTAAATAAAGGCTTCTTTTTAATTTATTCAAGTATTTAAATTATTTATTTCTAAAATGTAACTGAAATTGTGTATTTACGCAATTGTAAAACATATAAAATTTTATATTTAATTATAATTAAAGTACATTAAATTTACATACAACAACTAAGCAGACTACGCAAGAGGGGCATCACCGTCAGAGTCCGTGGCGTTGTTCGCCATCCAATTCTGGAACCTCTCGTTTATCTCTTTATAAGACTGATCGAGATAATGCAGTTTTTGCATCACCTCTCTCTGAGAAGCGCTCATCTCACTATGTCCTGCGATGAGTTGCTGGATGTCTCGTTGCTGGTTTTGCTGTGATTCCACCAATTGCTACAGATGCTGATGGTGTGTCTGCTGCATCTCATACATCTGCTGCTATTGCGGGTACAGTTGCTGGTGGTGTATTTGCTGCAGCTCATATATCTGCTACTGTTGCTGGTGCATATCATACAACTGTTGTTGATGCGTCTGTTGCACTGATATAGCTGCTGCATATTCTGCCTCGTATCCCAGCCGCTTCTCTCATCCTTTTGGGGGCGTTTGGCGACGATGTCTTCTTATCATCATCACTACCCGAGAGGTTGATGCCCGAGAGGTGGATGCCCCATAATTTCTCTTCAGCACCCACTCGCCATCGACTTTTACGATACCCATCTGTATCAACTGGGTCGTGTCAAATATGTCGATCAATCTACGGGGGGTTATCTGCTCTCCAAGCGGTATGCGAATCCCAGCTCGCACGACGAGCTTCAGAATCAATGCTCCGTATGAAAGATTAGTCGTGGGTGCCTTCCCGATCTCACGCATGTGACTTAAAATAAGAAACCATGGTCAAAAGGCTTCCTGTTGCACAGCTTCTCCATGACATAGAGGTCCATGCAGCTAACGTGATTTCGATGGCCCTCTCGCAGCAAAAGGGTGTGGGCGAGCAACTTTCGGAGAACCCGACCTCTAACATTCAACTCGTTCGCTCTTGGCTTCACGAATGCCCCAATTGTAACACCCGGCATTTTTACCATGTAATTATTCCCCGAATCATTAAGCGGGATTAATTTGATATTAATACAATGAATGTTTTAGTGAAAATTGTCGATGTGTTTAATTGAATGAGAGAGATTCGTGAAACCGAGTCGATGAACTAAATAACAATTTAGTTGAAAACCAATTAGAGGTAAATTAGGAAGCCAATTAAGGTTGGTAGGAGGAAGTCAATGGATGTGTGCCAAGTGTCCAAGCTTGTGGAAGAAGACAAGCTTTCTCTTCTCTTCTTCTCTTCTCTTCTACGTAAAACTCTCATTTTTTTCCTCTCCTCTCTGCCTTTTCTCTTCCAGACGACGAACGATTATCGAAGCTCCTCTAGTCTCCTCAGTTTCTTCCGATTTCTCCATCTAAGGTAACCCTTTAATCTAGTTAACGATTTTTGACTAGTTATCCATGAGTTTTGTTGAAGTTTTAGGGTTAAGATATTTTGGAGTAAACTCGTTGTTTTTGTACGAAAACACGTTAGTTTGTTTTCTAAAAGTTTGAACGGAGTTTGGAGCATATCCTATTAAGTTATTAGTTAGTATTTTTGCAACTCGGTTTATATTTTTCTAACGTGCATATTATAGGTTCGTGACTCGCCATGGCAACACGAACAAAGCTTGCAACTTCACGGACATCATGTAAGTTCATACGCATAGGTTTGGCCCTTAAGGCCCTACATCACGGAGGTACTAGGTCAAAAATGTCGTCGGGTAATCGTTGGGTAGTTAGGTCGATGATTTGGCCATAAGTTTAGTGCCATGCTCAATGTATGGTTTAGATATCCTGTTATTCATGTGTGTTTTGAACTGTTTTCCAATATGTTAAGTCTATGCACAAAGAATGTTCATGCATACACGTTTTTTCCGAAAGTCATATAAATGTTTTATGCACGAGGTTTGAAGTTAAGAAAGATAAAACCTGTAATGTAATGTACGGTTAAGTGTGGGACGAGGACTGGCATCCTGTTCTGTATTCCTGTAATATATCTCTATAATGTGCCTGAAAGTGCACCTCTGTTATGTGCCTGATAGTGCACCTCTATTGCTCCAGTTCCTCTATAAGCCCCACTTATACCCTCTGTCCACTTGAACGTAAAGTTATGTAATGTACATGTATTTCAAAAGTTCATGCATAGCATATGCATCACTGCATTGTATGTTCTTACTGAGCTCTAGGCTCATAGTTGAACTCCCTGTTGTAGGTATGGATCTTCCAGATGAGGACTTTGTGCCTCAGGCCGACGAATAGGTGGTTGGTGGCACAAGCTTTTGAGGGTGGTTGCGGCAGCCAAACACATTTCTGACCCGAGGGTGAAGTTTTTTTTTAAAAATGAAGATCATGTTTGTATAGTCTCTGTTGGGATTTTGTTGGGATTTTTAAGTAATGTATAGGTTTTGGTGTTGAGGTTTTAAAACCTCTATTCTGACAGTTGTATTCTGTATTGGAATCGTTTGGGATTTTCCTTTACGTTGTTCATGGATTGTTTCAGGTTTTAGAGTCATCCATGTAGTTAGATTTTTGAACTTCTGTCATGTTTTCTAACATGTTTAAGATTATGTTTTAATCAGGTTTCTTTTGGTTGGGGTACTTCAGATGTTGAGGGAGTGTTTAGTCCCTCTGTTCCATTCGGTCGAATTTGTCGACCGAATTGTGTAGGAATTAATTCCAGAGACTTAGTCTGTCGACTAAGGCTAAGTGTTAATCGTCCAAAGTTGTCGTCCAAAACTTGTCGTCCAAAACTTGTCGTCCAAAACTTGTCGTCCAAAACTTGTCGTCCAAAACTTGTCGTCCAAAACTTGTCGTCCAAAACTTGTCGTCCAAAACTTGTCGTCCAAACCTGTCGACCATTTCTGTCGACCATTTCTGTCGTCCAAAACTTGTCGTCCAAAACTTGTCGTCCAAAACTTGTCGTCCAAACCTGTCGACCATTTCTGTCGACCATTTCTGTCGACCATTTCTGTCGACCATTTCTGTCGACCATTTCTGTCGACCATTTCTGTCGTCCAAAACTTGTCGTCCAAAACTTGTCGTCCAAACCTGTCGACCATTTCTGTCGTCCAAAACTTGTCGTCCAAACCTGTCGACCATTTCTGTCGACCATTTCTGTCGTCCAAAACTTGTCGTCCAAACCTGTCGACCATTTCTGTCGTCCAAAACTTGTCGTCCAAAACTTGTCGTCCAAAACTTGTCGTCCAAACCTGTCGACCATTTCTGTCGTCCAAAACTTGTCGTCCAAAACTTGTCGTCCAAAACTTGTCGTCCAAACCTGTCGACCATTTCTGTCGACCATTTCTGTCGACCATTTCTGTCGTCCAAAACTTGTCGTCCAAAACTTGTCGTCCAAACCTGTCGACCATTTCTGTCGACCATTTCTGTCGACCATTTCTGTCGACCATTTCTGTCGTCCAAAACTTGTCGTCCAAAACTTGTCGTCCAAAACTTGTCGTCCAAAACTTGTCGTCCAAAACTTGTCGTCCAAAACTTGTCGTCCAAAACTTGTCGTCCAAACCTGTCGACCATTTCTGTCGACCATTTCTGTCGACCATTTCTGTCGACCATTTCTGTCGTCCAAAACTTGTCGTCCAAACCTGTCGACCATTTCTGTCGACCATTTCTGTCGACCATTTCTGTCGACCATTTCTGTCGACCATTTCTGTCGTCCAAAACTTGTCGTCCAAAACTTGTCGTCCAAAACTTGTCGTCCAAACCTGTCGACCATTTCTGTCGACCATTTCTGTCGACCATTTCTGTCGTCCAAAACTTGTCGTCCAAAACTTGTCGTCCAAAACTTGTCGTCCAAAACTTGTCGTCCAAACCTGTCGACCATTTCTGTCGACCATTTCTGTCGACCATTTCTGTCGTCCAAAACTTGTCGTCCAAACCTGTCGACCATTTCTGTCGACCATTTCTGTCGACCATTTCTGTCGACCATTTCTGTCGACCATTTCTGTCGACCATTTCTGTCGACCATTTCTGTCGACCATTTCTGTCGACCATTTCTGTCGACCATTTCTGTCGACCATTTCTGTCGACCATTTCTGTCGACCATTTCTGTCGACCATTTCTGTCGACCATTTCTGTCGACCATTTCTGTCGACCATTTCTGTCGACCATTTCTGTCGTCCAAAACTTGTCGTCCAAACCTGTCGACCATTTCTGTCGTCCAAAACTTGTCGTCCAAAACTTGTCGTCCAAAACTTGTCGTCCAAACCTGTCGACCTGACGTCCAAAACTTATCGTCCGAACCTGTCGTCCAAACTGGTCGACCATTTCTGTCGACCATTTCTGTCGTCCAAAACTTGTCGTCCAAAACTGTTGTCCAATTCTATCAACCGATTGCATCACTGAGGTCCCTTCGACCAATTTCATCACCGAGGTCACTTTGACCGATTTCGTCACCGAGGTCACTTCGACCAATTTCGTCATCGAGGTCACTTCGACCGATTTCGTCATCGAGGTCACTTCGACCGATTTCGTCACCGAGGTCACTTCGACCGATTTCATTACCGAGGTCACTTCGATCGAAACTCAGTCTTACTACTCTTTTGCACTTCAACCGATTTTGCCTTATGTCTTCTGTCTTCTGTTTCTGTCGTCCATTCTGCCTTCTAGTTCTGTCGTCCATTTCAGTAAAAGTTAAACATCGTCCATTCTTGTCTGTTGCAACGTCGTCCACTTCTGTCTTCCCGTTTTCATGTATCCTTGTCTTTCTATTCTCGTCCAGAGTACTCGTCCAAAGTTACTCGTCCAAAGCTCATTCGTCCAAATTTTAAATGTTCCTGTCTTCCTGTTTCTTCTGTCATTTATTTATGTAGTCTGATTTTAATTGTCTTCCAGATTTAAATATGTCATCTGATTTTAATTGTCTTCCAGATTTAAATATGTCATCCGATTTACCATGCCTTTTAAATATGTCTTCCAGTCTTCAATTTCAGAGAAGGTTTTCTCTTATGTCATCCGATTTACCATGCCTTTTAAATATGTCTTCCAGTCTTCAATTTCAGAGAAGGTTTTCTCTGTGTAAAGTTTTAAAAGTTCAAAAAATATATATATATATATCACGTTTTAAATGTCTGGAGTGAGGCTCTTCGACCCCAATCGGGTCGAGGGTCGTCACACCAATGGTCGGATTGCAGTGAATTTGTTGTAGGAACTCTACTCCATCGGGCAATGTAAAAAAAGGGCAGTCTCGGGAAACATGGTAATATCGCTCGACCCCTTCTATGTTAAACCCCAGGACATCATTCACTTGCTCTGGACGTATCAAAAATTCAAACCCAAAAATGTACGTCCTCAAACCAATTAAAACTCCATCTGTCCCGGCCGCTCTCAGATTGACATAGAACTAGCGAACTATTCTCTCGCACGTCTTGCCTGTCAATGCATTTATCCCGTTTAGGCCGATGTTCTCAAATATCTCTTTGATGCACAACGACTCCCAACCGCTAAAGTCAACATGCATGCAAAAGTTCATTGAGCGTTTTCGCATATCTTGCTCAAACTTTCTCTGGCAATCTTGGGACAAAAATTCCATAGTAAGATCCTGTCAAGTTTACGAAATATAAAATTTAATTTTTAAAGTTAAAACGTGTAGAGTACGCTAAACGAGAAAAAATCATCGGTAATTGAAAAAAAAAGTATTAGAAATATTTTTTATTTAAATAAATAAACATTAGAAATATTTTAAAATATTAAAAAATGTATTAGAACTATTCGAAATTATTTAAATAAATAACCATAATTTGTGATATAAACAATAAAAATATATAAAAATATAATGCAAAATAACCATAATTTGTGATATAAACAATAAAAATATATAAAAATATAATGCATAATTATGTACCTGGTAAGTGAAGAAATATTAGTGGAGGTAAGTATTGAGAGAGAAGTGGAATTAAGGGAGAGGGAGAGAATTGAGAGAGAAGTGGAATTAAGGGAGAGGGAGAGAATTGAGAGAGAAGTGGAATTAAGGGAGAGGGAGAGAATTGAGAGAGAAGTGGAATTAAGGGAGAGGGAGAGAATTGAGAGAGAAGTGGAATTAAGGGAGAGGGAGAGAATTGAGAGAGAAGTGGAATTAAGGGAGAGGGAGAGAATTGAGAGAGAAGTGGAATTAAGGGAGAGGGAGAGAATTGAGAGAGAAGTGGAATTAAGGGAGAGGGAGAGAATTGAGAGAGAAGTGGAATTAAGGGAGAGGGAGAGAATTGAGAGAGAAGTGGAATTAAGGGAGAGGGAGAGAATTGAGAGAGAAGTGGAATTAAGGGAGAGGGAGAGAATTGAGAGAGAAGTGGAATTAAGGGAGAGGGAGAGAATTGAGAGAGAAGTGGAATTAAGGGAGAGGGAGAGAATTGAGAGAGAAGTGGAATTAAGGGAGAGGGAGAGAATTGAGAGAGAAGATCGATGAAAATGGGAGAGAATTGAGAGAGGAGTGATTTTTTAAAAAGGCGGGAAGTCGAGTTCGGCCGGTTCATCTGGACCGGCCTTACTCGACACTCACGGGTTTCGTCCTCTAGCGGGGCGAGTACGGCTGGTCCATCAGGACCAGTCGTACTCGCCCCGCTAGAGGACGGACCCGTGACCCTGGTCACGGGTTTTACGGTGGAGATGACGCAGCCCGTGACAAAAGTCACGGGTTTTTACCCTCCGAGTATGGCCGGTCCATTTGGACCAGCCGTACTCGGCACTAAATGACAATACCCGTGACTTTTGTCACGGGTTTTGCCCATAGGAGGACGGCTGGTCCTCCTACCAGCCGTCCTCGGTTACCGAGTACAGCTGGTCCAGCTGGACCAGCTGTAATCGGCCTCCATATTTTGTAAAAAATTACAAAACGAGTTCAGTACGGCCGGTCCAGCTGGACTCTATGTATTACCGTCCATCCGGACTAACTTACAAAATTTACCGAACGGACGGTAATAAATAGCGTCCGTCCGGACTATCGTTTTAAAACCAATCAGAAAGCAAAAACTGGACTTTTCGCCGGCGACAAAATTGGACTTTTCTCTCGACTCTTGCAAATTTTTCGTAGATTTACGACCAAAAAGCGTTTCTGATAATTGCTTTATCAATTCTGATTCATTTGATTCAATTTTTAAAATAAATAACGCGCTAATTCCGAGCCCTAGTTTGAAAAATTAAATTGGCAGAAAAATTAAATTTTGTAAGTTTGTCCGGACGGACGGTAATACATAGAGTCTGTCCGGACTACACGGCAACATATTATTACTTATCAAGTGCGGACAGATGCTAGAATAGAACGTCCGTCATGTTGGCGGCCGATATAACATCCGAACGGACACTAATTCATGTCCGTCCGTCCGGCGTGGTCTGAATTGTCACATTTTTTATACTTTATGATTTGCATTGTTCAAAACGTTACTTTATGGTTTGAAATGAAAAAAACTCATAGTTTATGCCAATAATTAGTAATTTTCCTTTCTTTCCCAAATCCTTATGGTTGTTCAATGTAAACATCTTCGGTTGATTCCCAATCAAGAAGGCATATTTTCCGTCCAATTAGAAGATGAGTCATCCTTAATGGGTAGCAATAGTAATGACTAGCTAAATAGTTTCCATGCGAGCTACTAGGGTGAACACCTCTGTATAATCTATATCGCATTCTTGATTGGGAATCAACCTAAGATGTTTAGGTCGAACAACCACAAGCTCAATACATTCCACGTGTTGTTTCTTTCTATAACTTCAATTTCTTCTTTCATGGCTCTTCTCCATACAGGTTTCTTTTCAGCTTCTTCTAAGTGTATAGGAGCATCTCCCCCATTGGCAGTGAGATGATTTTCAATGTCATTTTTGTTGAAATTATAGCTTAATTCTATTAATATATTTAGTTCATGTATGTTTTTAATAAGGTTCATGGTTTAAGTCAATGTATTTGTGAAAGTATATCTAGGAAGTTGTAATAGATACATTAATGCATGTATTGCATTAATGAGGAGGTTCATGTATTGCCCTCAAATATGTACCAAATAGTCCTATAAATAGGATCTATGTCTAAGCCATTAGTATCAAGTCATTTACAAGAAGCCATTTCTATAATCTAGTTTGCTCTCTCTAGTTGTATTTCTCTTCCTCCTACTTCCTTTCTCTTAAAATCCCTCTTCCTCATTCCAACAAATTGGTATCAGAGCTCGGATTTTCGATCTTGTAGAAATGTCGAATTCTACATTTCCTTTCCATTTCCCTCAACTTACAAAAGATAATTACGAGAATTGGTGCATTCGTATGAAAGCTTTGCTTGGATCGCAAGACGTATGGGAGATTGTTGATAGAGGCTTCGAGGAGCCTCGTGATGATTCCGCCATGACGCCTAATCAAAGGGAGACGCTACAAAGAATGCGTAAGAGAGACCAACAAGCTCTCACCCTTATTCATCAATGTCTAGATGAAGTTACATTTGAGAGAGTTTCAAATGCAACCACCGCCAAGCAAGCATGGGAGATTCTACAAAATTCTTGTCAAGGAGTTGATAAGGTTAAAAAGGTACGTCTTCAAATCTTACGAGGAGAATTTGAAGTGTTACGAATGCAGGAATCCGAGTCCATAGCGGATTTTTTTTCGAGGGTTTTGGCGATCGTAAACCAAATGAAGAGATATGGAGAAAGAATAGAAGATGTTCGCATCAATGAAAAGATTCTTCGCTCGTTGTATTCAAAGTTTGATTACGTGGTTGTAGCTATCGAGGAGTCCAAGGATTTAGCTACCATAACGGTTGACCAACTCATGGGTTCTTTACAAGCTCATGAAGAGAGAATCAACAAGAAGAAAGAGGAGCCAATCGAGCAAGTTTTGGCTACCAAACTCTCCGTGAATGAAAAGGAGAATGAACGTGGGAGAAGTCAACGAGGAAGAGGACAAGGACGGGGACGTGGACGAGGTAGAGGAAGAGGTCGAGGATGGCAAAATTTTGACAATAGAGAGAAGAGTCACGAGAACAATAGAGGAAGCAACTCAAAGAGAAATGATAAATCAAGTGTTCAATGCTACAATTGCCAAAAGCACGAACATTTTGCTCACGATTGTTGGAGTCCCAAAAATATCAAAGAAACAGCGAATTATGCTCAAAACGAAGAGGTAGAAGAAAATTTGTTTCTTGCTTACAAAGAGGGAGAAGGAAGCAAGAGCAATATGTTGTATCTTGACAATGCTGCAAGCAATCACATGTGTGGTGACAAAAGCAAATTCAAAGAGATCGACAACTCAGTGACTGGATTAGTCACATTTGGAGATGACTCCAAAGTTCAAATTGAAGGCAAAGGTACGATTATAATTCGTATGAAGAATGGTGATCATAAACTCATTAACAATGTCTACTATGTTCCAAGTATGAAGAGCAACATATTGAGTTTAGGGCAACTCTTGGAGAAAAACTATGAAGTTCACATGAAGGATTGTACTCTCCTACTTCAAGATGATAGAAGAAATGTGATCGCGAAGGTACCAATGACAAAAAATAGAATGTTCATGCTAGATATTCAAGCCGATGTTGCTCGATGTTTGAAGACTTGTACAAAAGACATCTCATGGCTTTGGCATTTGAGACTTGGCCATCTTAACTTTGGTGGTTTGAAGTTATTGGGCCAGAAAAGGATGTTGACGGGTTTGCCGTCTATAGATCAACCAGCCCAGTTATGTGAAGGGTGTCTTGCTGGGAAACAATTTCGAAAGAGTTTTCCTAAGGAGTCGACATCAAGAGCAAGTAAACCACTTCAACTTATTCATGCAGATGTATGCGGACCGATTAAGCCTTTGTCATTCGGTAAAAATCGATATTTTCTTCTCTTCATTGATGATTTTAGCAGAAAAACTTGGGTTTATTTTTTGAAGGAGAAATCTCAAGTTTTTGAAGTGTTTAAAAAATTCAAAGCGTATGTGGAAAGACAAAGTGGACGTTCCATCAAAGCTTTGAGATCTGATAATGGAGGTGAGTTTACTTCTAATGAGTTTAAAGAGTTTTGTGAAGCACAGGGCATCCGAAGATTCCTTACCGTTCCAAGGTCTCCTCAGCAAAACGGTGTTGTTGAAAGGAAGAATCGAACCATTCTCAACATGGCACGAAGTATGCTAAAAACTAAAATGATGCCGAAAGAATTCTGGGCAGAAGCTGTTAATTGTGCTGTTTACCTATCAAATAGGTGTCCGACAAGAAGCTTGTGGAACAAAACACCTCAAGAAGCATGGAGTGGAAGAAAACCAAGTGCTTCTCATTTAAGAGTGTTTGGTAGCATTGGCTATGTACATGTCCCAGATCAACAAAGATCAAAGCTTGATGATAAAAGTAAGAAGTACATTTTTGTCGGTTATGATCAATACTCCAAAGGCTACAAGCTTTATGATCCAATTATTGGGAAGAAATTTGTTAGTAGAGATGTGGAGTTTAATGAAGAAGATTTTTGGAATTGGAATGACGAAGACAAGAAAAGGTACGAATTCTTTCCTTTATTTGATGAGGAACAAAGAGACGAAGTTCAAGAGCCCATTACACCTCCAAGATTACCAACAATATTAGATACACCTTCATCTTCTTCAAGTGGAAACTCAAGTGAAAGAGAGCCTCGTATGAGAAGTCTTGAAGATCTTTATGAGGTAACACAAAATTTAAGTGAAGATCTAACTCTCTTTTGTCACTTTGTTGATTGTGAGCCCATAGTATTTGAAGAAGCTGTGAAAGATGAAAATTGGAGGATTGCCATGGATGACGAGATTGCCTCAATTGAAAAGAACAAGACATGGGAGTTAGCAACCATTCCGAAAGGTCAAAAGCCTATTGGTGTTAAGTGGATCTTCAAAGAAAAGAAGAATGCAAAAGGAAAAGTGGAGAAATACAAAGCCAGGTTAGTGGCGAAAGGATATAGTCAACGACCGGGTATTGACTATGGAGAAGTATTTGCTCCTGTTGCCAGGTTAGAAACTATTCGATTGGTTATCTCTCTAGCTGCACAAAATAGATGGAAGATTCATCAAATGGATGTCAAATCAGCATTCTTGAATGGAGTTCTTGAAGAGGATGTTTATGTCGAACAACCTCAAGGATACATTGTAAAGGGTAACGAAGATAAGGTATTGAAGTTGAAGAAAGCACTTTATGGCCTGAAGCAAGCTCCAAGAGCTTGGAATAGTCGAATCGATAAGTACTTCCTCGAGAATGGGTTTATCAAATGCCCATATGAACACTCTCTCTATGCTAAGGTGCGTGAAAATGGAGATGTCTTATTTGTTTGCTTGTATGTTGATGATTTGATTTTTACGGGGACAAATCCAACTATGTATGAAGAATTCAAGCAAGCAATGACCAAGGAGTTCGAGATGACAGATATTGGTCTAATGTCCTATTATCTTGGCATAGAGATCGATCAAAGAGATGATGGAATTTTTGCATCACAAGAAGGTTATGGAAGAGAAATTCTAAAGAAATTCAAGATGGAGAAGTGTCGGCCTATGAGTACTCCTGTGGCATGTGGAGTAAAATTATCAAAAAATGAGGAAGGAGAGAAAGTTGACTCTACAACTTTCAAAAGCCTGGTTGGAAGTTTGAGGTATTTAACTTGCACAAGACCAGATATTCTTTTTGGAGTTGGACTGGTCAGTCGATTTATGGAGTCACCAACTGTGACACATTTTCAGGCAGCTAAGCGGATTCTTCGTTATATCAAAGGTACAATTAATTTTGGTATGCTTTATTCATTTTCTAATGAATTTAAGCTTGTGGGATATAGCGATAGTGATTGGGGTGGAGATATAGATGATCGAAAGAGCACAACAGGTTTTGTTTTCTACATGGGTACTACTGCTTTTACATGGAGTTCGAAGAAACAACAAATTGTGACTCTATCCACCTGTGAAGCTGAATATGTTGCAGCTACTTCTTGTGTATGCCATGCTATATGGCTGAGAAGATTGTTGAAAGAACTACAAATGCCACAAGAAGAACCTACAGAAATTTTTGTTGACAACAAGTCAGCTATTGCATTGGCAAAGAATCCTGTGTTTCATGATAAGAGCAAGCATATAGATACGAGGTATCATTTTCTCCGTGATTGCATTACGAAGTCTGAAGTGCAAGTGAAGTATGTGAAGTCCAATGATCAAGTTGCAGATATTTTCACGAAGCCTCTCAAATATGACACTTTCAGCAAGCTAAGGATGATGCTCGGAGTTATAAGGAATTAAGCTTAAAGGAGGATGTTGAAATTATAGCTTAATTCTATTAATATATTTAGTTCATGTATGTTTTTAATAAGGTTCATGGTTTAAGTCAATGTATTTGTGAAAGTATATCTAGGAAGTTGTAATAGATACATTAATGCATGTATTGCATTAATGAGGAGGTTCATGTATTGCCCTCAAATATGTACCAAATAGTCCTATAAATAGGATCTATGTCTAAGCCATTAGTATCAAGTCATTTACAAGAAGCCATTTCTATAATCTAGTTTGCTCTCTCTAGTTGTATTTCTCTTCCTCCTACTTCCTTTCTCTTAAAATCCCTCTTCCTCATTCCAACAATTTTCAGATAGCTCTTCACCTGTTAAATAATCCAGCATCCATGCCGGTGGACTGCGTTGCCTTGTTGAGGTAAGAAATGAGAGGAAGTTGTTGTTCTAGTGCTTCTTCTATTTCCTTCTCCTGATCATTGTCCACTTCAACATTACTTTCATTGTCATTCCAATCCAATTCGGAATGAATTGCGCTTGCATGTTCTTCTCCCCAATTCCAACATTTATCCTCTTCAAATACAACATCCCGAATGACAACTACTTTTTTTTTATTGATGGGATTATAGAGTCTACATGCCTTGGACTCTTCAGTGACTCTTAACAGAACACAAGTTATACTACGTTGATTCAATTTTAGCTCGATTGTTACTTGCCACATGCTTGTAACCTAAGCGTCCGAAGACTTTGAAATGTCCAACAGAAGGTTTTTCCCCACTCCAAGCTTCCTCCGGCGATTTTTTCTTAACCACTAGTGTTGGACATCTGTTGATAATACGTACCACCCAATTAGCAGTTATCTGCCAGAAATTTTTTCTTATATTTTTCCTGAACATCATGCTTCCGACCATATTCATAATCATACGATTCTTTTGCCTGCTGTGGCGAATATGCAGTAGTAAGCTACCTTTTTATCCCATTTTGAACACAGAAACTTGAGAATTCTGATGATGTGACTTCACCACAGCGATCTGTTCTTAGACCCTTAATCGAAAAATCTGCTTCACGTTTAACCTTGGCTTTGAACTCCTTAAATAACACAAATGCTTCAGACTTTTCATGCAAGAAATAAACGCATGTCTTACGACTATAATTTTCGATGAAGGTGATGAAGTATCTCTATTTGTTGTTGGAGAATGGTTGAATGAGCCCAGACAAATCAGAATGTATCAATTGTAATGCCAACTCAGTTCTCTGTGAACTCTTCTTAGGAAAAGGATCTCATTATTGCTTTCCGGGCAAACACTCATTGCACACTTTTGATGATTTTATCAGTTGCGGCAGCCCTAACATCATCGTCTTCTGTTGCAGCATGTTGAATCCCTTGAAGCTCAAGTGACCATAGAGACAGTGCCATAGCTGGCCAATATCTTCTGTTACCGTATAAAAGCAGGTAGTACCAGTTGGTAGAGGCACTGCTGTAACTTTGAACATGCGATTGAAGGCCATCGTTGATTCCATAATAACACCTATCTCAAGATGATAAATCTTGTAGCTGTGGTGTTCAATAAGCACGACTAAACCCTTCTCTTGGAGCTGTCCAAAACAGATTATTTTTCAATTATGGCACATAAAATGTAACCTGTACTTGATTGTTGATTTGCAGTCGAACGTTTTCTCTTCCTTTTACCGCCAAACTTACATTGTTTCCTAGCTTGACATTGTCAGAGAATTGCTTATTAAATTCTGAAAAATATTTTTTTTCTATTACACATGTGATTGCTTCATCTATAGTCAAAAGAACCAAATGTCGCTCTTGAGTTGTTCGTCTCCAACTTGAATCATCAACAACATCTCCTCAGAAACTTTTGTAATGGTCGCTTTCCTTGCTCTGACATTCCCACTGGAAACTTTTACAATGAATTTGTCAAAGTTTGTCTGTCCAGGTCTGCGACCTCGTCCCTGATAACCTCAGCCTCGATTCGTAAATGTGTGAAAATCAATAAATGTGTCTTGCAAAGCAGAAGCAAAAGTAGTGCCTGAAGTGGATCCCCTGCCAGAACAAGTGCGACTAATATGCTCATGACGCCAACATATACCACACGATATCGTTGAGTTCTTCCTAGTAATTATCGAATTTGGCGGCTCATCGACATCTCGTACTCTTTTCTTCTTCGGCCTATCAGGTTGGTGTTTTTTTATGGGTAGAAGAATTTGCTTCATATTTTGTATGGGCGGCCACATGTGTTGACCACTAATAGGATGAATGAAGTGTGAGTACATCTTGAGATAAGTTTTCTGGTGATAGTATTGATGAACGTAATTTTTCGGTAATAGTCTCATGAAATGAATGCAGGGAATGGAATGGACACAAGAGATTCCAGTATGTTCTCACCTGTAACAGTTGCATACACACGTATTCATGTCGACAACGTATTGTTCGTTGTCGTTGCTGACCTCAAATCGTGCAGCTCTCGCAAACATAGCACTCCAATTTTGAGCTGCACGTTCTAGCTTTACAAGTTTTTTTCTTATCTGATGACACAAGACATCTATTGATGAGGGCAACTTCTTATATTTTTTTACAATCCTAGTCATCAAGCACTTTCAGATCATCTCGAACATGGTCAAAAACGGTTTGTCCCTGACAAGTAATAAAACTGCATTGAATGATTCACATAAATTGTTTAATCCTAATTCACACTTGGGAATCGAAGAAAATGTATGACTGGACCAATATCTAGGGTTTGTGTCTCGAAGATATGTATGGACATCCGAGTTAATCTGATGTAAGTTCCTCATTTCTATCTCGAAATGAAAAGTTGTGGTTGCCCTGGCCGCATTCCACATTGCATCTCTGTATACTCTACCCCGAAATTGGTTTTTGAAATTTGCATACATATGCTGGAGGCAGTAGTGGTGGTCGGCTGATGGTAATTCTTACTGAAAGCAAACAACAACCCCTGGTATTTGAAAGAACAAGAGAGTCAACATAAAATAATATAACTATCACAACGTCCTAATATTTGAAAGAACAATTGGAAATGTATTATATTTTTTGTCGATCCGAAACAAATCTTCATCCGTATTCTGATTCAGTCTGTATGTCTTCCTTCAATAATTTCAAAAACCACGTCTATGAGTCCATACACTCTAATTCCACATTGGTAGCAGCAGCGGGATATATTTCATCTTTGCCATCAATACTGACGGCTGTCAATAATTGGTCGGGACACGAGCCTTTTAGATGACAACCATCTAAACAGATAATAGGTCTACCACACTGCAACAAATTTGTCTTGCAAGCAACTATACACATATACATTCTTTCGAATACACATGACTCATTATTGGAAGAGCCCACCAAGTAAGTCTGTAGGCTCAATGTGCTACTCAGATATGATCTACATATTTCTTCTGCGTACGACCACAATAGCTTGTATTGTTCATCGCCCTTCCCTTAATTAAATTTTCGTGCTTTGCTTCATGCTATTCTGGGAAGACTTAGTGTAATGTTGACATTCAAATCATTTCTCACTATCTCCATAATGGAAAAAATTTCTCACGTAGTTTGACTTTTGAACCTATCCAAATAATGATTTTTTACTTATTTAGCAGTAGCGCGTAGATTCTTAATTTTCCTTGAACAATTGTGAGAATCGTTGAAACTCTTTATTTAAAATGTAAGCTCATTTTGCATCTTCCAACCATGCAGTCGCCAATCATATCAGTCTTCACACACGGTCTTCAGTCGTTGAGATTTACTTTTAATGAATTTGATAACATAACCATTATTCAAAGTATATTCTACTATTTCTTCTCTAATTGTCTTTAAAAAACTATATTTTTTTCCAAGATAAAATCTTATCGAAATTTCTTCCTTTACTAGTATGCTTTCCACCGCATCATCCTCCGAGTCGATCGATTTTCGAAGCACATCGTCTAGAGTTTTCGATGTCGATTGCTCCTCTATTTCTTCATTACCTTCTAGGTAATCGAATGCCTAAAGATCACTATATATAGGCGTAGAGTACGAATACCAGTCCATAATAGCATCACAAGTTGTTGTCTCTTCTAAATCAACCTATCTACTCGAATAAGAATCCATCAATGTTGCTAATATAGAGAAAATTTGTCTGAACAAGAAAATGATGAAGAGGTTTTAAGATTTTCGGCAACTAGGGTGAGAATGGAGGGCTGTTTCCTTACATAGTGTCGGAGATTGGCTCTCCGTTCCTGAGAACGGCTCCCCATTCTCAGGCAAAATAATTAAGATCGGTGGGCCGTTTCGGGACAGCGACCCCCCGTTCTCAATCTTACAAAAAAATATGGCCAACAATGGAGAGCTGTTTCAGGCCGATGACCCCCCAGTTCTCGAATACCATGTAAAATGGGGAGGCAGGGAACAGGGGGTCGTTTCGGGACGATGACCCCCCCTTCCTGAATACTTCTAAAATGAGGAGGCAGGAACGGGAGGCTGTTGGGAGGCAGGGACCCCCGTTCTCCAATCACGTGTTGTGCACGTTGGACGGGGGGTCCCCCCCCCCCCCCCACCCACATTGACCCCCGACCGAATGCGTCAAGTGCCACGTAAGCACCGGACAGAATGGGAGGTGATCGGCCACCGTTCTAGGCGTTAAATTCAAAACAGTGGGTGATCGCCCACCCGCTAGGGTTTGATCTGTTATATTTTTTATAATTTAAAGTTTTAGTTATTAAAATTTTTAATTTATGAGGTGTTTCAAATTAAATTCCTAGTTTGGGGATTCCAATTGGTTTTAACCCAAACTACAAATAGATGAAAATAAACGCCATAACAGACCTGGACATTAAGATTGGGCTACTCTTTTGGAGTGAGCTATTAGTTTTAATGTAACCTGCATCAGAAGCATATATTATTGTTTCCCCAGAAGGCAAGTTCTGCCATGGAATATAAAAAATTCAATTTTTTTGTCACTTACACATCAAACAAAGACTACCCACAAATCTAAACTTCCTACACGATTAGCAAAATCTATTATCAGATTAATTAACAGCTGCGTGAGCATTCAGCCACGTCCTATTTGAATGGTATATAAAGACCATAGCTACTATAAAATGACTTGCATTCTCTGAGCGAAAACCAGAAACAAGAACATACAGTTGGAGATCTAAAGATGGCTTTCAGATTTCCAACCCTCCTGACGTTTCTCGGCCTACTTGTGGTAGCCATGGCGGTCATGTCGGAAGCTGGCGGCATCGCTATCTACTGGGGCCAAAATGGAAACGAAGGGACACTGGCAGAAACGTGTTCGACAGGAAATTATGACTATGTAAACATAGCTTTTCTTCCAACATTCGGAAATGGTCAAACTCCAATGATCAACCTTGCCGGCCACTGCGATCCATACAGCAATGGCTGTACTGGACTAAGCTCCGACGTAAAACTATGTCAAGCGAAGGGAATCAAAGTAATGCTCGCCATTGGAGGAGGAGCAGGAGGGTATTTTCTGACATCTACTGAGGATGCAAGAAACGTCGCGACTTTTCTTTGGAACAACTTCTTGGGAGGAGAATCTTCTCTTCGGCCATTAGGAGATGCAGTTCTAGACGGCATAGATTTCGACATTGAAGGAGGAACAAACCAGCACTGGAATGAGTTAGCTGAATTCTTATCAAACTACAGCAATAATGGTAGGAAAGTGTACCTCACTGCAGCGCCTCAATGCCCTTTTCCAGATGCTTGGGTTGGAAACGCCTTACAAACTGGCCTTTTCGACTACGTCTGGGTCCAGTTTTACAACAATCCGCCATGCCAGTACGCTGCAGGAGATATCACTAATCTTGCAAATGCCTGGAAACAGTGGACTACTGAAGTTCCAGCCGGAAAAGTTTTCTTTGGGTTGCCTGCGGCACCTGAGGCTGCCGGAAGTGGGTTTATTCCGCCGTCTGATTTAATTTCTAAGGTTCTTCCGGCCATTAAAAGTTCTTCCAAATACGGAGGTGTTATGCTTTGGTCCAAGTACTATGATGATCAGACCGGATATAGTTCTGCTATCAAGCAGTATGTTTGACAGTATGAGTTCAGATGTTTAACCTTCGTCGCTCATTTTATTTCATGTATTTTTGTTTCTTGTATTATGTGAGTTTCTGTCATATTGTGGTTGACATTTATAACGCTTCTTCTCATTAACTAAATGAACAAACGTCAAATGGATCTTAAGCTCGACTGTTAAACTTGAAAAAACCCGGTTTAAGTTCGACCATTAGGGTCAGTTTGGATAAATGTATATTGTTCAATTAAATGCATATAAAAAACTAAACATTATTTCATGACTAAAGTCATTACTATATAATGTTCTCACAAATTGAAAAAAAATGATGTGATGGACTTCTACGGTTCATTTCCTGGGTTATCAGTCTGGATGTTCGGATTTCATGGCCGTGCACCCACAGAACCTTCAATTAGAATTGTTTGTCTCTGAATAAGACTTAACCAAGATTCTTTGGGTGTTTGTTGCCAGTGTCTGCAAAATTGTTTCCGAGCGTCCTTTAAATTAAGGGAAAAATGCAGAATAGAGATTGATATTTAGGAAATAGGCAAAAAAAGAAAACATCTTTGGTTTTAGGCAAAAAAAAAGAAAGATGTTTGCAAAATAGGCAAAAAAAAGAAAAAATTGGTGGTTTTTTGTTTTAGGCACGGCGAGAGGCCGGCTGGTCCGATCGGACTAGCCGGCCTCTAGTTTTTTTATTAAAAAACAAAAGAGAGGCCGGCTGGTCGTCGGACCAGCCGGTCTCTCCCATTTTTTTTATTAAAAAAATCCGAGAGGCCGGCTGGTCCGTCTTTGGTTTTAGGCAAAAAAAAAGAAAGATGTTTGCAAAATAGGCAAAAAAAAGAAAAAATTGGTGGTTTTTTGTTTTAGGCACGGCGAGAGGCCGGCTGGTCCGATCGGACTAGCCGGCCTCTAGTTTTTTTATTAAAAAACAAAAGAGAGGCCGGCTGGTCGTCGGACCAGCCGGTCTCTCCCATTTTTTTATTAAAAAAATCCGAGAGGCCGGCTGGTCGTCGGACCAGCCGGCCACTCCCCCTATAAAAATCCCCTTTTTCAATTCAAATTCACACCTTCAAACATCTCTCGAATATTTTTCTACTCCGGTGATAATTTTCCTCGTTTCGAACGAAAGGTAAAATTTTTTGTGAAGAAATCTTAATGAGTTTTTATTTGGGAAAGAAATATAGTTGTATACAGGAAATTAAAGACGAAATAAGTGAATATTCGTTGCAAAATGATTATGGCATCAAATTCCATCAATGCGACAAACGACGACTGACGACTAAATGCTTAGAAGGTTGTGCATGGCGAAAAAAATCCGAGAGGCCGGCTGGTCGTCGGACCAGCCGGCCACTCCCCTATAAAAATCCCCTTTTTCAATTCAAATTCACACCTTCAAACATCTCTCGAATATTTTTCTACTCCGTGATAATTTTCCCTCGTTTCGAACGAAAGGTAAAATTTTTTGTGAAGAAATCTTAATGAGTTTTTATTTGGGAAAGAAATATAGTTGTATACAGGAAATTAAAGACGAAATAAGTGAATATTCGTTGCAAAATGATTATGGCATCAAATTCCATCAATGCGACAAACGACGACTGACGACTAAATGCTTAGAAGGTTGTGCATGGCGACTGCATGCGTCACGGATGGAAGACGAGCAAACCTATGAAATAAAGAATTTTATCGATTCTCACAGCTGTGCGAGAGTAGTTGAGAATCCAATAATTGACCGTTATTAATTATGATACAAGTGACTATTGTAATTATTTTTAAATAATGTTAACTTATTTCTTCTTATTTCTTTTAATTTATGTAATATAAAAAATAAAAATAAAAAAATAATGAAAACAAAAAATTTTGTTTTTCGTTCAATCGGACCAATCGGACCAAGGCCTCTCCCAATTTTTTTTATTAAAAAAAATCTGAGAGGCCGGCTGGTCTGCTCGGACCAGCCGGCCTCTCCCCCTATAAAAAACCCCATCCCCCAATTCAAATTCACACCTCCAAACATCTCTATAATATTCTCTCTCAAATCTACTCCGGTGATATTTTTCCTCGTTCCGAACGAAAGGTAAAATTTTTTGTTTCAATTATATATTTTAATTTTTTGATTTTTTTTTTTGAATGAAAGGTATAAATGTATTTTTTATTTTATTTTATTTACGATATTTCTAAATTTTAATTTTTGGTTATTGATTACTTATAAATATATTCAACATATTTAACCTTTTTTTTCAGTTAATTTATTTTCATAGTGGTGTAATTGTGCTGTGTAAGTAAGTTCTGTCTAAGGAGACTGGAATTAAGTCGGTCGGTTTGTGACTCATGCAGCATTTCTTGGGAACTTACTTAGAAAAGTAATTTTGTCTAAGTGGATTGTCTAGTACAATCTTTCCTGGGAATTACGCTGATCAGTACTTTCCACGTAATCATCCTTCTCACTGTTTGATCCGTTCCCGACAAGTGGTATCAGAATATATATTGCCATAGAATTTTTTCAAGTAAGTATATTTATTTAACATATTTTATCATCATATTAAAATAATTTTTTAATATTAATGATACATGTTTTAGCATATTTTATCGTCATATGTTCCAGTACAATGTTTAATTGCTCTCGTAGTATTTCTAGACATTAGCAACGACGATGGATTCAAATTCAAATTCAGATTCAAGTAGATCAGTTTATTTAAATGAGTCAGTACATTCTGATGCTGATAACGACTGGATGATGGATGATGCACCAGCATATGGTGAGATACAAGCATTTGGCCAACTAGATGAAAATGAAGAAATACAATTGTATGCAACCTCCAGAACTCTGGACAACGACCTTCGAACACCGATCGGCTCGGATGACGAGGAGGTAGAAAGCATACTGATAAGTGCCCAAATATCAAGCATAAGATTATATGTGGGTAAACGATATAATTCGATAAGAGCTATCAAGGAAGAAATAGTCGAATATTCTTTGAAAGAATGTTACAGTATAAGGTTCGAGAAATGTACTCGTAGCCGACTGATAGCTGTTTGCGTAGATCAATGTCTGTGGCGAGTATATGCTGCGCAGATGCAAAACGAGCTTACTTTTCATATATCGTCATTTACCAACGTTCACAACTGTTCAAGGCAACTAGAGAATTCTAACGCTAGTGCAAAATTAGTGGCAAATAAGTACTTGCCTAGGTTCAAAAGTGACCCTGTATGGTCCATCCATTCTATTGTCAAGACAGTGAAGATGAAACACATGTTCGATATTTCAAACAATATTGCTATAAGAGTAAGAAGCATAGCGCGAACTATTAATGAAGGAAAGTGGGACGTATAGTACGGCCAACTGTGGTCGTATGGAAACGAAATATTAAGATCAAATCCGGGTAGCACAGTAGTAATTGATGGTAACCCGGCAAGCGAAAATTCAATGGTATTTCAAAGATTGTATATGTGCATGGCTACTTGCAAGGCAGGTTTGCTGCGGTTCGATAGGCCTGTAATCTGTTTGGATGGATGTCATCTGAAGGGCCCGTGTCCCGATCAATTACTCACTGCCGTCGGTATTGATAGCAACGATGGAATATATCTCATTGCTGTTGCCAACATCGAATCTCAGTGAGTAGACTCATGGGAGTGGTTTTTGTATTTATTAAAGGGAGACCTAGAAACTGAATCAGAACGTGGGTGGACAATTATGTCAGATCGACAAAAGGTATATTATATTTCTATTTATTATTTCAAACATTCGTGATAGTTATATTGTTTTATGTTGACGATGTATTTTGTTCAAATTTCAGGGGTTGAAAAATGCTGTGCAACGTCAATTTCGAGACGCCGAACACCGCTTCTGCCTCCGACATATGTACAAGAATTTCAAAAGCGTATTTCGGGGCGATGCGTACAAAGATCTAATGTGGAGTGCGGCCAGAGCATCCACGAGTGAATATTTCGAGCATGAAATGGGAAAATTACGAGACATTAGCCTGGAGGCAGAAGCATATCTTCGAGGAGAAGATCCTCGCCGTTGGGCGGCTCATGCATTCTTTTCCATTCCAAAGTGCAATTTGGTCTTAAACAATCTGTGCAAGTCATTCAATGCAGTGCTATTGCCTCTCAGAAACAAACTAATTTTGACCATGCTCAATGGGATTCGAAAGAAATTGATGTTTCGCATTGTTAAAAATTATGAGAAGATGGTCCAAGAAGACCATGTCCTATGTCCTAAGATAATTAACAAGCTTGCGAAGCTAAAAGAAGCAGCTGGATATTGGCGCGCCCAGCATACGGGAGGTTATCGATATGAGGTCAGCAACGGATTCGAACAATTCAATGTTGACATGGAAAATTGTGTGTGCAAATGTACCAAGTGAGAGCTTACTGGAATTCCGTGCGTTCATTCCATTCCCTGCATGCAGAAGATGAGAGTTGACCCGGAACAGTATGTGCATGAATACTATCACCGAGTAACTTACCTACAGATGTATTCACACTATATTCATCCAATTAGCGGCCAAATAATGTGGCCGCCGCCCGTAGGCTCCGACGGTACACCTCTGAACAAAATCCTCCAGCCCACAAGAAGACGCCAACCTAGTAGGCCAAAAAAAACAAGAGTGCGAGATCCCGACGAGCCTTCAAGCTCGAGAATGAGAGCGAGTAGGAGGAACGCCACCATTAGGTGTCGTACATGTCGGCAGGTAGGGCATAATTTTCGCACTTGTCCTACCAGAGGATCAAATTCAAGCGCTGCGGATTCGCAAGACACTTTCATGGGTTTTAACACATTCGACGATACGCAGGTACATTTAGACACATTTCTCTTATAAATACACAGTATTTTTTTTAATTATAGTTTTATTTCATTATGTGCAGGAATCTTCGGTGCACCGTCGCGGCAGAGAAAATAGATGATTGTAGTGTAATAATATTTAATTTAGTTATTTTGTAAATGTGATTCAAATTGTAATTCATTATTTTAGTTTATTTCGAAATATAATTCATAACATTAACTTCAGGCGAGTCAAATTTTCAAAATTTATTCATTATTGCCTCCGTCAGCTTCTCTGTCGCTCTCTCCGTCTCTTCGTCTTTGTTTTCGTCTACTTCGGCGTCTCCTTCTAGCATCTTGCTCATCAGCCCAGCTTCTGAGGAGTTGCAATTCTCGCTGATGGTTTTGTTCTACCTCTATAATACGTTGCAGGTCCTCGTGGTGCGTCTGATGAATCAGGTGTATCTCCTGCTGCATGTCATACATCTGACTAATTGTCTGCTGCCACCGCTCATACATCTGCTGGTGGTTCGCTTGATGCATATCATACATTTGCTGGTGATTTGCCTGCTGCGCCTCAAACATTTATTGGTAGTTCACCTGCTGCGTCTCATGCATCTGCTGCATGTACTGTCTCATATCCCAGGGCCTACATTCCTCCTCGTGTGGGGACAATGGTGCCGATGTAGTCTCCTCCATCAGCACTGCTTGTGAGGTGGATGCCCTCTGATCGCTCTTTATAATCCAAACGCTATTGTCCTCCACGAGACCCATTCGAGTCAAATGAGTGGTGTCAAATCGGTCGGTGGATTTGGTAACTATACTCCGCCCACCTCTCAGAAGCTGCATTCCAGCTTTTTTGATGATCTTTGTAATCAATCTTCCGTACGGGAAACCCATTTGGGATAACCGACTCATCTCAATCATGTGATTTAAAATCAAAAAGCCAAGGTCAAAAGGTTTTCCGTTGCACAACTTCTCCATGACATATAAGTCCATGCAGCTCACAAGATTTCGATGTCCAGTACGTGGTAGAAGGAAGTGGGCAGACAAGCTGCGAAGAACCCGACCTCTCACATTCAAATGTCGTGTTTGTGGCTTTGAGAGCACACCAATAATTGGATTGATGTGAATTTGACGTAAGAATTCGACTCCCTCAGGCAATGTGAAAAAAGAACAGTCCTTTGAAGTATGATAATATTTTTTCGCCTCTTCAATGGCAAATCCCAACAATTCATTCACCGTCTCTGGGAATAACATTAGGTAATTACCAAGAACGCGCGTACTCAACCCAATAAAAACTCCATCTCTCTCTATTGGTGTTAAGTTTGCGTAGAAAAAACGAACTAAACTTTCGCATACAGAGCCTTCCAACGCATGCACCCAGTGTAAGCCGATGTTGTCAAACATTTCTTTTATTTCTATTGACTCCCAACCACTGAAGTCGACAGTCATGCGAGGAATAATTTTACGTGTCACCAAATCTTTGTCAAACTTACTTTTGCAATCTTCATTAAAATATAATTTCATGACAAGATTCTGTCAAAACAATAAAAAAAATGTTAAATAACAATATTAATTTTTAAGATTTTGCAATCTACGAATTTTATCAAACGCTAAAGCCAAAGATACAAAATGATTGATTTTAGTGTTGGAATAATGTAATTCTCAGGAAAGATCGTACTGGACAATTTCCTTAGACAGAATTATTTTTCCAAGTAAGTTCCAATGACTGGATGAGTCACAAATAGAACCACTTAGTCTCCTTAGACAGAACTTACTTATACAGCACAATTACCCCACTACGAAAATAAATTACTTGAAAAAAAAGGTGAAATATGTTAAATATATTTATAAGTAATCAATAACCAAAAATTAAAATATAGAAATAATGTAAATAAAATAAAATAAAAAATACATTTATACCTTTCATTGAAAGAAAAATATCAAAAATTTAAATTATATAATTAAAACAAAAAATTTTACCATTCGTTCGGAACGATGAAAAATATCACCGGAGTAGGAAAATATTTGTAACGCCCCCGAACCCACCCTGGCTCGGAGCTGCTACTTTGCTAACTCATCCCACATTAAAACATAAAATAAAACTGACACAGCGGAATTTAAAACTAAATTTCTCGAAGCTCTCTTATGTCATACCTAACTGTCTAGACTCACTAATTTCCTTTAATTCTAACATTTAAGCACCACGGCGTCCTTCCCGAAAAATTCGGTAAACTAACGCCTCCCAAAATGCTAAGTACCTACAAACGAATCAATCTACAACCAGATCCAGACAACCCACGACCAGATCCAGAATATTCTTACTCAACTATACAACAATTACAAATAGCTACACCATAACTCTCAAAACATCAACCAAAAAGAAAGTTACGCATTCCCATCATTTCTACAAACAGACATTTACAATAAACTACCAAAAGACAAAGCCCACATCCCCCGAAGACCATAGTCGAGGCGCCCCGACAACTGCCCGCACCGGCATACAGCGTACCTCAACGACTGCGTCCCAATCCTAGCTTTCCTCGTAGCTCTAACCTGTACTCTTGTCGTCACCTACACCACAGAACACACACACGTAAGCTTACACTTAGCAAGTAGGGGATAACAAATATAAATAAGCACAATGCACACACAACCCTCACACAACCATAACACAACAACACAACACCACTCAACACGACAACGCAACACAACAACACAATACCACCCAACACGACAACATAACACAACACGAACAAAACTGCATGCATCGAAAGATGCCTTAGTTGGCCGCACCCAAAAAGGATACCTTAGTTGCCCGCACCGAAGTGCCTTATTGCCCGCACCGAAGTGCCTTAGTTGCCCGCACCGAAAGGTGCCTTACTCTTTAACTGACTACCATGCCAACCACGCAACACAACCCAACAATGCAACTCAACAACATGACTTCTACACTTAACATCGCAACCATGCAACACAACCCAACAATGCAACTCAACATCACGACTTCTACACTCAACATCGAAGCATTCACAGAACCTTCTTCAGAACATCGAAGCGTTCACGGAACCTTCTACTCAACATCAAAGCGTTCACGGAACCTTCTTCATAACATCAAAGCGTTCACGGAACCTTCTACTCAACATCGAAGCGTTCACGGAACCTTCTTCATAACATCGAAACGTTCACGGAACCTTCTACTCAACATCGAAGCGTTCACGGAACCTTCTTCATAACATCGAAGCGTTCACGGAACCTTCTTCATAACATCGAAGCGTTCACAGAACCTTCTACTCACCATCGAAGCGTTCACGGAACCTTCTTCATAACATGAAGCGTTCACGGAACCTTCTACTCAACATCGAAGCGTTCACGGAACCTTCTACTCCCACAGTTTGCAAACAAAGTTCAAACAATGTAACCAACACAATAATGTAACGCAACAACTTAACACAACACAGTACAACAACACAATAACTGTTGACTTATAGATTGTTTAAGTCATAATTTGTTTTTGATTATGTATTTGTATAAATAATGTACAATTTGATTATGTGTATTTAAAGAAAATAATGAATATGAGTTTATATGGAAATACCCTTGAAAAGGGTATTTTAGTTGTCTAATAAATCGGTTTGAGTATACAGAATGAAATAGCAACAGGCTTGCATATACCGATCGCTACACGACAAAGAACTGTTGCATCTGCCGATAGCTGTTGAAGCTACTCCTGCCGATGCCGGTTCATCACGTGTTGAGATGTATATGCCGATGACATTTATAAGTCTCATCTGCCGAAGCGTTTTTGAAGACATCTACCGATGACGTGGTCAGCGCTTATTTGTTTCATCTGCCGAAGCGGTTTTGAAGATATCTGCCGATGACGTGTCAAGATGGATCTACCGATAGCATTTGACGCTACTCATACCGATGTCGTTCAAGCTTGCACATGCCGATCACTAGACGACAATTTTCAAGAGTTCATCTGCCGATGGTTTTTAAAGAGACTTCTGCCGATGGTTTTTAAGGCAGTGGATTGACGCCCGTAAAGTTCAATCCAGGATTGTGTAAGGTTGTGGATCGGCACCCGAAAGCTCGATCAGGATTTCTCGTTCATGAGAAGTAAGGAATCTTCAAGGGGGAGCCTTGGAGCGTGGACGTAGGCAGTTTGGCCGAACCACGTAAAAATACTGGTGTCGAATTTCTCTCTCTCTCTCTTTACATTATCTGATCACTTGTGATAAATCTATAAGTTAATCTAGGAGAGAAATTAAGTTGACTAGTAATTAAAATTTAAAAAGGTCTAATTCACCCCCCTCTTAGACAATACCGATCCTACAATTGGTATCAGAGCGGGTATATCTTTGTCTAAGTTGTTTTTTTTTTTGAACACTCTGTGTGATATAAACCATGGCATTCAATACAAACTCCTCACACATTGAGGGTCAATCCATTTCTCGTCCACCACTGTTTGATGGCAGCGATTATGTTTATTGGAAAGCGAGAATGAGAATATTCATTCAAGCTATGGACTATGAGATCTGGAATATAATAGAAAATGGGCTATATACTGCTTTTAAGACAGAAAATGGCATTAGGATTCCCAAAGCCTCACACGAACTAGATGATACAGACAAGAAGAATCTAAGCCTTAATGCCAAGGCTATAAACACTCTGTACTGTGCTCTAAATAGAGATGAGTTTAATAGAGTACAAGGGTGTGAAAGTGCTCAAGAGATTTGGCACTTATTAGAGGTCACACACGAGGGCACAAATCAGGTAAAAGAGAGCAAATTAAATATGTTAGTACACGAGTATGAACTTTTTACCATGATAAAGGATGAGTCTATTTCATCTATGTTTACTCGGTTCACTAACATTACTAATGGTTTAAAAGCTCTCGGTAAGATTTACTCATGTGAAGAACAGGTGAGAAAAATCCTGAGATGTCTACCCAGAGCCTGGCAACCAAAGGTGACAGCAATACAAGAGGCTCGTGATCTGAAGGTGCTCAAGCTGGAAGAGCTCATTGGCTCTCTGATGACTCATGAGATAACCATGAGGGCCAATGATAAGGAAGATCTCAAAGAAAAGGAGATCAACAAAAAGAAGGACATTGCTCTAAAGGCTTCCTCAAGTAAGCAAGAGGAATCAGAAGAAGAAGAAGAAGATGATGAGGACATTGCACTCATCACTAGAAGATTCAGCAAGTTCCTTCAGAGAAAAAGGATGCATGGGAGGAAATTCTCGAAAGGAGAAAAGCCTCAAAAAGAGAGGGAGATCACCTGCTTTGGATGTGGAAAGCCAAGGCATATGAAGGCCGACTGTCCACATGCTAAGAATCCCAAGAAATTCAAGAAGAAAGCTATGAAGGCCACTTGGGATGATAGTGATGAAGACACCTCCTCAGAAGATGAAGAAGTTGCAAATCTGTGCTTTATGGCACATGAAGATAAGGTTAGTCTTTCATCCAGTAATTTAAGTGATTGTGATTGTGATAATGAAGATGGTGAACTTATTGATGCTTTCAATGATTTAGTTAAACAGTTTGGCATGTTAAAAACTAAATACAATACTTTAAAAAAGGAAAATGCATAACATGGTAGAACTACATGCCAAGACAACTAATGTGCATGTCTTAAAAGCAAAAACAAAGATTTGAATAATATTATACTGAACTTCACTAAGGGTGAAAAATTATTTAAGATGGTAATAGGAGGACAGAGAGAAAATTTTGACAGAACAGGATTAGGTTATGACAAGCCTAATAAAAAGAAAGCTTTTAAGAATTTCTTTGTTAAATCATCTACCTGTCATGCTTGCAATGAGTTAGGACATAAGTCGTATGAATGTCCTTTGAAATTAGGTAAGAAATCAAGCAATAAACTTCAATGGGTTCCTAAGGGAACCAGACCTAACACTAGGACCCAAAAGATTTGGGTACCTAAGAAGACAACCTGATTTCTGTTTTGCAGGTTGACTGCTCTCCCGGGACAAATCTGTGGTACCTTGACAGTGGTTGCTCAAGGCATATGACGGGAGACTCAACCAAGTTTGCTGTTGTCAACAAAAAGAAAGGGAGTGTTACTTTTGGTGGAAACCAAAAGGGCAAAATCGTTGGCATCGGCAATATAGGTAATCCTTCTCATCCTACTATTGAAAATGTTTTGCTAGTAGAAGGATTAAAACATAACCTGCTTAGCATAAGTCAGTTGTGTGACAAGGGCTATAAAGTAACCTTCAAATCAAATGCTTGTGTGATCAAAGACATTTCAACTAGTCATATATTGTTTAAAGGATTTAGAAAAGAAAATGTCTATATTGTTGATCTGAATGTTTTTGAGCATGTTGATGAGAAGTGTTTTGTTGTTAATTCTCTTAATGACTGTTGGTCTTGGCATAGAAGATTAGGTCACGTAGGGATGGATACCTTAGCTAAGATTACTAAGGAGAATTTAGTTAGAGGAATCCCTAAGATAACCTTTGAAAAGGATAGGGTCTGTGAAGCTTGTCAAATGGGCAAGCAGATCAAAAGCTCTTTTGCATCAAAGAATGCAATCTCCACTTCTAAGCCTCTCCAACTTCTTCACATGGATCTCTTCGGTCCTTCCAATATAGCAAGCCTAGGCGGCAAATTCTATGCCTTTGTTATTGTAGATGATTTCTCTAGATTCACCTGGGTATATTTCCTGAAGTCTAAGGATGAGACCTTTGAAACCTTTTCTAGCTTTAGGAAAAGAGTTCAAAATGAAAAGGGACTCACCATTGTTGCTATTCGTAGTGATCATGGTGGAGAATTTGAAAATGAGAGATTTGAACTCTTGTGTCTCAAAAATGGAATTGAGCACAATTTCTCTTCATCTAGGACTCCTCAGCAAAATGGTGTTGTTGAGAGGAAGAATAAATCTCTCCAGGAGCTAGCTAGGACTATGCTTAGTGAAAATTCCCTTCCTAAATACTTCAGGGCTGAAGCTGTTGCTACAGCTTGCTATGTACTCAATCGGGTCTCTATAAGACCTATTCTTGAAAAAACTCCCTATGAACTTTGGAATGGCAAGACTCCTACTGTTAAGTATTTTAGAGCTTTCGGTTGCAAATGTTTTATTCTTAATACTAAGGATAACTTAGGAAAATTCGATTCCAAATCCGATCTTGAAATTTTTCTAGGATATTCTTTGACCAGTAAAGCTTACAGAGTTTTCAATAGGAGAACTCTTGTTGTTGAGGAATCTGTTCATGTCAATTTTGATGAGACTCCTCAGCCATTAATGAATGTGGATGAGGATGATCCCTTGGAAAAACAACTGGATTCCCTTTCCTTAGAAAAGTCTACAGATCCCTTTCAAGAAGAAAAATCTTTAGAACCTTCTTCTATTCCTCATGATATAGTTTCTGTCAAGGATGAAAATCCTGCTCTTCCTAGAGATTGGAAATTCATCAAAGACCATCCATTAGATGAAGTCTTAGGTGATCCTTCGTTAGGAGTTAAGACTAGATCCTCTCTTAGGAATCTCTGTGCCAATGTGGCATTTATATCTCAAATAGAACCTAAGAAGTTTGAAGAGGCCGAGAGTGATGAAAACTGGATTTTAGCTATGCAAGAGGAGCTAAATCAATTTGAAAGGAGCAAGGTATGGGAACTTGTTCCAAGGCCTAAGGATCATCCCATTATTGGAACTAAATGGGTTTACAAGAACAAATTGGATGAAAATGGGATCGTAGTCAGAAATAAGGCTAGGCTAGTTGCTAAAGGTTACAATCAAGAAGAAGGTATAGATTTTGAGGAAACCTTTGCACCTGTAGCTAGATTAGAATCCATTAGGATGCTCTTAGCCTATGCTTGCTACAAAAACTTCACACTCTTTCAAATGGATGTAAAGAGTGCCTTCTTAAATGGTTATATTCAGGAAGAAGTTTATGTAGAGCAGCCCCTAGGATTTGAAGACTTTGCTAAACCGAATCATGTGTATAGACTTATGAAAGCTCTTTATGGTCTTAAGCAGGCTCCTAGAGCTTGGTATGACAGATTGAGGAATTTCCTTGAGGAAAGGAATTTCAAAAAGGGTAACACCGACTCAACTCTATTTTCCAGGCAAAAGGATAAGGACATTCTGCTGGTTCAAATATATGTCGATGACATTATTTTTGGATCAACCAATGTCAACATGTGTAATGAGTTTTTCTCCCTCATGCAAAGTGAGTTTGAAATGAGTATGATGGGGGAGTTAAAGTTCTTCCTAGGATTCCAGATTAATCAGTCTCCTGATGGAATCTTCTTCTGTCAAGAGAAGTACATTAAGGAACTCCTTAAGAAATTCGGATTAGAAACTGTCAAATCTTCTAAAACTCCCATGAGTACCACTACTAAATTGGACAAGGATGAAAATGGTATAAGTGTGGATATCAAGAAATATCGTGGTATGATTGGTTCTCTGTTGTATCTGACTGCTAGTAGGCCAGATATACTCTTTAGTGTGTGCCTTTGTGCTAGGTTTCAGGCTGCCCCTAAGGAATCTCATTTATCTGCAGTAAAAAGGATTTTCAAATATTTGAGTGGGACTTATGACTTAGGTTTATGGTATCCTAAGGGAACTTCCTTTGATCTGATTGGATATTCAGATTCTGACTATGCTGGTAGTCTAGTTGATAGGAAAAGCACCACAAGAACATGTCAATTTCTTGGTGAATCTCTAGTGTCTTGGTATTCTAAGAAACAGAATTCTGTTGCACTCTCAACTGCAGAAAGTGAATATATTGCTGCAGGCAGTTGTTGTGCACAAATGCTTTGGATGAAACAGACTTTGGAGGACTATAATCTGTTCTTTGATAGGATTCCTATTCGGTGTGATAACACCAGTGCTATCAACATTTCTAAAAATCCTATTCAACACTCTAGAACAAAACATATTGATGTAAGGTATCATTTCATCCGTGAACATGTTCAAAGAGGAGATATCTCTTTAGAATTTGTTAATTCTGTAGATCAATTGGCCGACATCTTTACAAAACCCTTGGATGAGAAGACGTTCAATAATATCATAATAAGGTTAGGTCTCATTAGGGTTGATAGAAAATAATTCTGTCTCTTTTGGAAAATTCCCAAGTGTTAGCAATTCCTTGTTGTGAAAGCATCGGTAGATGCTGATTTTTCTCTAAGCATCGGAAGATGCATTTCTACCGGTAGGTATCGGCAGATGCAGTGTTTTCTATCCCATCGGAAGCTGTTCTGATCAATCTGCCAACACGTGTAACCCATCGGAAGATGTATTCCTCAATCTGCCGACACGTATATCTTCTTCGTCTGGCGATGAGTTATTTCTTTTAAATTCATTCTTCTTCGCCCAGACACTCTACTTTTCGCGCTCTTTCTCTAAACCCCTGCCCTACCAAATTTTCTCTGTCGAATCCTCTTCTAGCAATGGAATCTCAAGGTCAATCATCTCGCGCCGTTTCCAAACCGACCAAGAAGATGGCCAAAGTTTCTGATCGTCCTTCCCGAGAGATTCCTCGTGGAACGGAGTGGCCAACCTTCTACTTTCTTACTCAAGCTGCTGAGGTAAAGTACCACAATGACTATCGGTTCAAATCGTTAATTCCTAGTAAGGGTATTTCTTTTGAAGAGTTAGCCGGATTGGACTTTATTGAACCCTTGACTGATCTCGGGTTGATAGGTCTCTTTGAGACCGAATCATTCTTCTACCCTGAAGCGATTAGGATGTTTTATGCAAACCTTAGCTTTTCCACTGATTACCCCTCCATTAAGAGCTACGTCTACAACACTCCCATTGAGATTACTCCTCAGTCCATAAATGCCCTTCTGGGAGCTCCTCATTTGGATAACTGCCCTTACAAGTATGTGACAGGGCCTGAGCTACCCTTCTTTGAAACGTCTGATGGACTACAATTTCTCAGGGAAATTACTGTGGACCCCAATTCTTCCCCTGATCCGTTAAAGGGCAAACATCTGACCCCTAGAGCCAGAGTTTTTTGTCATATGATTGATTTCAATATTGTTCCCAAGGGTGGACATTATGACGAAGTGAGCTCAATGGAACTATTTGTTCTGTATGCAATCTATCTCAAGACACCCTTCAACATTGGGTATATAGTTGTTCGAAGGATGATTCTTGCTGTCTCCTCCAGAGCTACATCTCTACCGTATAATCTGCTTCTCATGCGGTTATTTGCTAGTCTTGAGGTTGTTCTTCCAGAGGAGGAGGAGCCTGTGAGACTTATGCCCTCCAATTTCTATTCCTATTCCACTCTCAGCAGGATGGGATTCAAACAAGTCGTAAAAGGAAAACCTGCAGTGGATAAGACTAAGAAAAAGGCTTCTTTGGCAGCACCTGTCAGGCGTGGTAAAAGGAAACTTACCCTGCCAGAAGAATCAACTGCTGAAGGAGGAGATGACACTGTAAGTCAATCTCAGGATTCAAGCCCCCCACCTTCTCCTTTGGTGCGTAGGCGTAGGATTGCTCCTTCCTCCATGGCACCCATTTCAAAGGCCACCTCTGCTCCCTCATCTGTGTCCCTACCTATTCCTGAACCTCCTCTTTCACCTCCACCTTCTCTCATCCTACCTTCTAAGCCTGTTTATCCTTCCATCTCTCCGGTGATGCGAGCCAATTCTTCCATACTCACCCATGGACCTTCAGCTCTACCATCTCCAGTTCCTCCACCTCCCTCTCCACCTACTCTTTCCTTACCACCTACAGCTCCTCCAGTTCCAGTCCACCCATCTTCAGCTCCTCCATCTCCAAACCATGAACTTTCAGCTCCTCCATCTCCAATTCATGACCCTTCACCTCATCCATCTCCCGATCAGCAAGAGGTGCTCCCTCCATCACCTGTCCAACCTGCTCCAATTACTCTGCCAGTCCAACCCCTTCTCTCCAATACTCCTGCAACTCCTGCAACTCCCATAACATATCACAGGAGATTTTCCTTCACAGAGGCTCAGTACAATGAGATGCAAGCCTCTATTACCAACCTTGGCACTGCCCTCAGCACTCTCCAAAGTAAAATTGATCAGAATCATCAGGCCATGGGCGTTGCTCTGGATACAGGTCTTGGCCTGCTGTCTACAAAGATTGATGGTGATAGGCGAATGGTTGTCAGAGAACTTGAGAAACTCCAATTGTCCATTGCCGCGTTGACACCTGAACCTGAGTCTGAACCCGAACCATCTTGTTCTGGTCTCAATGTTCCCGAGGCCTGCTTTGAAGATTTGCTTCTTCCCCTTTCCAGGCCTGCTGTTTTTGAAGATGTGCGTCTCATGTCCCTAGATATTCATGAGGCTGAGCTCAAGTTCACTCCTCCTACATTTTCCTCAGCTCCTGCATCTTCCTCTCTTCCAGCCTGTCCTTTGGAAGCTTCTCCTCCACCAAGTATGGATGTGGTTTCTGGTCCTTCTGTCGAGTCTCCTCCTTGTTTGGACGTGGAGGTGTCCCGAGAGCCTTCTCCACCTCCTGCTTCCTGTCTGGCAATGGTGGTCTATCAATCGCCTCTCCCAAGAGATCGTGCTTTCCTTCAAGCTCTGGTGGCTGGCTTTTTCAATCCCCACCGTGACGTGCCCTCTTATGTTCAGAGAGCTTTTTGGAATCGTCATTTAGATCTTTTCAAATAGTGATTTTTAGTTATATACATTTTTTTTTGTTTAGTTGTTTCTTTTTAATGATTATTTTTTCCCAAACATACTCTGATGTTGAATGTATTATTTTTTTTGATAATGTCAATGGGGGAGAATACTATATTTGATTGAGTTTGATTGGATAACATTCTTTGGATATACTCTGTGTTTCTGGAATTGCTATGAATGGTTATTTTAATAAAATGCACATACTATGGGGGAGCGGCTAGAATTATGGGGAAGTATCAAAGTTAATCAAATTTATATTGTCATAATCAAAAAGGGGGAGATTGTTGACTTATAGATTGTTTAAGTCATAATTTGTTTTTGATTATGTATTTGTATAAATAATGTACAATTTGATTATGTGTATTTAAAGAAAATAATGAATATGAGTTTATATGGAAATACCCTTGAAAAGGGTATTTTAGTTGTCTAATAAATCGGTTTGAGTATACAGAATGAAATAGCAACAGGCTTGCATATACCGATCGCTACACGACAAAGAACTGTTGCATCTGCCGATAGCTGTTGAAGCTACTCCTGCCGATGCCGGTTCATCACGTGTTGAGAGACTTCTGCCGATGGTTTTTAAAGAGACTTCTGCCGATGGTTTTTAAAGAGACTTCTGCCGATGGTTTTTAAAGAGACTTCTGCCGATGGTTTTTAAAGAGACTTCTGCCGATGGTTTTTAAAGAGACTTCTGCCGATGGTTTTTAAAGAGACTTCTGCCGATGGTTTTTAAAGAGACTTCTGCCGATGGTTTTTAAAGAGACTTCTGCCGATGGTTTTTAAAGAGACTTCTGCCGATGGTTTTTAAAGAGACTTCTGCCGATGGTTTTTAAAGAGACTTCTGCCGATGGTTTTTAAAGAGACTTCTGCCGATGGTTTTTAAAGAGACTTCTGCCGATGGTTTTTAAAGAGACTTCTGCCGATGGTTTTTAAAGAGACTTCTGCCGATGGTTTTTAAAGAGACTTCTGCCGATGGTTTTTAAAGAGACTTCTGCCGATGGTTTTTAAAGAGACTTCTGCCGATGGTTTTTAAAGAGACTTCTGCCGATGGTTTTTAAAGAGACTTCTGCCGATGGTTTTTAAAGAGACTTCTGCCGATGGTTTTTAAAGAGACTTCTGCCGATGGTTTTTAAAGAGACTTCTGCCGATGGTTTTTAAAGAGACTTCTGCCGATGGTTTTTAAAGAGACTTCTGCCGATGGTTTTTAAAGAGACTTCTGCCGATGGTTTTTAAAGAGACTTCTGCCGATGGTTTTTAAAGAGACTTCTGCCGATGGTTTTTAAAGAGACTTCTGCCGATGGTTTTTAAAGAGACTTCTGCCGATGGTTTTTAAAGAGACTTCTGCCGATGGTTTTTAAAGAGACTTCTGCCGATGGTTTTTAAAGAGACTTCTGCCGATGGTTTTTAAAGAGACTTCTGCCGATGGTTTTTAAAGAGACTTCTGCCGATGGTTTTTAAAGAGACTTCTGCCGATGGTTTTTAAAGAGACTTCTGCCGATGGTTTTTAAAGAGACTTCTGCCGATGGTTTTTAAAGAGACTTCTGCCGATGGTTTTTAAAGAGACTTCTGCCGATGGTTTTTAAAGAGACTTCTGCCGATGGTTTTTAAAGAGACTTCTGCCGATGGTTTTTAAAGAGACTTCTGCCGATGGTTTTTAAAGAGACTTCTGCCGATGGTTTTTAAAGAGACTTCTGCCGATGGTTTTTAAAGAGACTTCTGCCGATGGTTTTTAAAGAGACTTCTGCCGATGGTTTTTAAAGAGACTTCTGCCGATGGTTTTTAAAGAGACTTCTGCCGATGGTTTTTAAAGAGACTTCTGCCGATGGTTTTTAAAGAGACTTCTGCCGATGGTTTTTAAAGAGACTTCTGCCGATGGTTTTTAAAGAGACTTCTGCCGATGGTTTTTAAAGAGACTTCTGCCGATGGTTTTTAAAGAGACTTCTGCCGATGGTTTTTAAAGAGACTTCTGCCGATGGTTTTTAAAGAGACTTCTGCCGATGGTTTTTAAAGAGACTTCTGCCGATGGTTTTTAAAGAGACTTCTGCCGATGGTTTTTAAAGAGACTTCTGCCGATGGTTTTTAAAGAGACTTCTGCCGATGGTTTTTAAAGAGACTTCTGCCGATGGTTTTTAAAGAGACTTCTGCCGATGGTTTTTAAAGAGACTTCTGCCGATGGTTTTTAAAGAGACTTCTGCCGATGGTTTTTAAAGAGACTTCTGCCGATGGTTTTTAAAGAGACTTCTGCCGATGGTTTTTAAAGAGACTTCTGCCGATGGTTTTTAAAGAGACTTCTGCCGATGGTTTTTAAAGAGACTTCTGCCGATGGTTTTTAAAGAGACTTCTGCCGATGGTTTTTAAAGAGACTTCTGCCGATGGTTTTTAAAGAGACTTCTGCCGATGGTTTTTAAAGAGACTTCTGCCGATGGTTTTTAAAGAGACTTCTGCCGATGGTTTTTAAAGAGACTTCTGCCGATGGTTTTTAAAGAGACTTCTGCCGATGGAATTCAAGGATACATTGCCGATGACTTCAAGATGCATTTCACGATGAGTGTACCTGCTCAAAGAGTGGCATCTGCCGGTGAACTTCCGCCAGAATTCAAAGTTAGCGCGAAGCTACAGTGACGCGTTGTCAGCATAACTCCAGAACATTAATGGCGACGACGATTTGCAACTACAAAACGACAACGGCTACCTGAACTTGTACGAAAGCTGCTCCAACGGTAACTAAACTTATAATTGGATAAGGAAGCATTGAAGTCAAGCCGATTGAAGACAGAGTATTTAAGTCAAGCTTAGAGCACGCAAGGAACAACTTTGGCGAATTTCTATTGAGCCCTAACTTGCGATTAATTATACTTGGTATCAGTGTTTCTACATCTCTCTATTCAAAACTTGAGATTCTGTTTTGACAGCTTGTCGATTATTGTAATCTTCCTTCAAATCTGAAAACTAAAGCAAGTGATGGACGCCCGTTAAGTTCAATCCAGAAGGTGTAAGTGTGGATCTGGCCCGAAAGCTCGATCAGGATTTCTCGTTGAGGAGAAGTAAGGAATCTCAAGGGAGAGCCTTGGAGCGTGGACGTAGGCAGTTGGCCGAACACGTAAAAATACTGGTGTCGGAATTTCTCTCTCTCTCTTTACATTATTGATCACTTGTCTAAATCTATAGTTTAATTAGGAGAGAATTAAGTTGACTAGAAATAAAAATGTAAACAGGTCTAATTCACCGCCCTCTTCGACACTACCGATCCTACAATACGTTCTCAATACAACCAACAATGCCAATCAAATGTAACATCACACAACGCCTCAATACAACACAAAGCAAAACACTATTTCACCAAAAAACGAAGCAAAACAAATAACCATTAAACTTTACGTTCTATGGTGTAGGCCCTAAGGCGGAACAGGATACTAACCCCTAATACCTGATGTCGGCTTACACTTGCTCACTTACGGTACTCACTCGTTCGGACGACATTGGATTGCCTTGAGGAAAATGTTATTAGAACTTGGAGGGGAAGCGTCGGCTATGGAGGAGAGGGAGAGAAGTCGATGAAGATGAAGAAGAAAGAAAAGAAATAAAAATAACCTTTGAAACCATTTTACTTTCACTTTAATTTTCCCTGCACAAAAATTTCTAAAAAGACAAATCCTAACACACACTTCTCTTCAAAAGCCAACTGTGAAGGCAGCATTAAATTCCCCTTTTTACTCGGCATTTGTCATTAAATTTTAAAAAATTTTGATGGTTCATTCCATTTGATTTTCA
>CM039510.1:30766017-30886017 GCA_022432975.1 Begonia masoniana
AAGTTTGTTTACGATCTAGTGATGTCATTATGTTAAATGTGTTTCTATTATTGTTTAGGAATCTCAAGATGGTAAGAGGTCAACAGAGGGAAGACAACGTGGATAGTACCACCGTTGCTCAGCAATAGAATTAGTTATCGCCAATCACGACAATAGGCACTAGTGATTCCTAGGAGAGCTTGGACTCCACTCTATGTAACTCATGATCATGGGGGTGAGCGCTTCCACAGGCTCAGACCCCCGACATCAATGGCAGTTTTCTGACCCTATTTATGCTGAGGAATGGATCCGAAAAGTAGAGGAACATTTTTAATTATGCGAAAGTTGAGAAGGAGATAAGTCACCTATGCTGGCTATCATTTGAGCTGATGCAAGGCATTTGGGGAATCTCTTCGAGCACTTTTATGCAGAGACTATGACTTGGGATATGTTTAAGACTGCCGTCTTGCCAAGTACTTCATCGGACCGTTTCAGGCCAGCAAGAAGAAAGAATTCATGAACTGCAGGTAAAAAAACTGGCTCGGTGACGGATTATATATGCAATTCGAGCTTTGTCAGGTTTGCTCCCCGACTGGTTGAGAATGATGAGACAAGATTTACCAATTTGTTCAAGGACTGAAGCCGAGTTTGTATGACTGTAAAGACTCTGGGAACACATATACCTTATGGCGAGTGACGGCTAATGCCCTGGAATTGGAGGAGGATGAGATGACAGCTTATGCACAGCGTAACAGCCAGGAAGTTCACTAAGGCGACTCTACCACCACCACGTCAGAACAAGGATGGCAACCACAGCCTAACAGAGGACAACAGCACAACAGGCATAAATACCCATTCATCCAAACGATGATCAATGTAAAGGAAAACGACCATTGCCCCTCTATGCTCCAACTTGCCAGAAGAATCCCTGTGATGAAAGCTGCACTCGGGCCGTGCTAGTAGGATGTGACACGTTGGACAAATATAGCCCAGACTGCCCGATGCCATCAGACCCGAATCGAATTAGAGTTGCACCAAGAGTCTATGCTATGATGGAGGATGAAGATTGTTGAACCACACACGGTCATATCAGTAACATTATGGTTGTGGTTTTCTGCTTATACACTTATTGATACGGACCCCACACTCATTCATAGCAACCCTGTTTGTGTGTAAACTAAGTTAGAACTTTCGCCAGTGATAAACCGTATAGAGTTATGTTACCATCAGGGAAGTCTTTACATTCTAAGCAAATGTTGAAGGGTGATGTTTGTTCCTTAGAGATAGGAGCTATATGTTAGATCTGCTTATTGATTGACATGAAAGGATTATAGATTTTTTAGGAATGGATTGGATTATTTAGCATATGCCCGATTATTTGTAGGTTCTGGCCTAGTTGATTTCCGACCCCCAAATGGAGATCGGTATACCTTCCAAGCTATTCCAAAGATGAGTAAGATACCAATCCATATCCTCCCTAGTGCTCAACGGTTACTTGAAGAGTGTTGCTTGAGTTTACCTACTACCATAATGGCTGTCCGAGTAAAGAATAAAGTGGATACAAGGTATGCCTACCGTACTAGAGTTTCCTGCAGCATTCGTGACGACTTACCGTGACTACCCACCCGATAAGAGATAGAATTGTGATTGCTACAATCCCCGAGGCATTACCTTTGTCGTAAGACCCTTATCGAATGGCACCTTTTTAGTTGAAAGAATTAAAGGGCCCACTACAGGAATTTAAGTTTAACAAGGGATTTATACGTTCTATTAGTTCTCCCTGGGGCGCCCCTGTCCTTTTGTCGTTAGAAAGAAAGATGTTTCTCTTAGATGTGGATAGACTACAGAGAACCGTGCACTAAGCTGACCGTCAAGAAAAATATCCTTTACCCCGGATTGATGACCTGTTGACCAACTACAAGGAGCTAAGGTATTCTCAAAGATTTGATTTACTTTCGGGTTTTATCAACTGCAAGTTCAAGGAAGGACTATACCAAGACAGCCTTCAGAACCCGCTACGGACACTATGAATTTCTTGTAATGTCATTTGGACTGACTAACGCCTGCAGCTTTCTGGGACGTGATGCACCGGAGTGTTTCGTGAGTACCTGGATAAGTTTGTATGGTGTTGTATAGATGACATTTTAATATACTCACAGACTGAAACCGACCATGCAGAACATTTGAGAATAGTATTATCAACCTTAACACAGCAGCAGCTTTATGCCAATTGTCATGTAATTTTGGCTGGATAAGTTCAACGTGTTAGGCAGGTCATGTCTGCTGAGGGATATCAGGAGACCCACTAAGGTTCAGGTCCGTTAAGGACTGGCCGCAGCCAAAGAATGTCAGTGAAGTGCGAAGTTTCCCCTTGGTCGGGCTGGTTATTATAGTAAGTTCATTAAGGGATTTTCTATGATAGCTAAACCTTTAACCAACTTAACCAAGAAGGACCTCAAGTACTCTTGGACCGAAGCTTGTGAAGACAGCTTCCAATCACTGAAACAGAAGTTAACGCAGCCCATTATGGGACGTCTCCCAACGAAAGGAAATTGTGGTTATTGTGACGCATCCAAGATTGGTTGGGGTGTGTTTTGATGCAAGAAGGTAAAGTTGTGGCGTATGCCTCTAGGCAGCTAAAAGGTTATGAACAGAATTACCCCACTCATGATTTAGAGCTAGCTGCAGTTGTTTTTGCTTTAAAAATTTGGAGGCACTATTTGTATGGACAGAGTGCGATGTGTTTTCTGACCACGAGTTTAACGTTCTTTCACCCAAAAGGAATTCACCATTGAGACAAAGACGTTGGTTAGATCTTTTAGGGACGGATGACTTTGAAACATCAAGTCCCACCCGTAAGCTACTGCTGTAGCCGATGCTTTGAGCAGATTATGTCAAACAATGCCACCCGCAGTGTCAGTTTTGTCTCACCCGTGAGGACTGAATTCAGAAGTTGTGAATTGGAACTAGTTCCAGAGTTGTCACCTTATTTCCGATTTGACTTCAACCAACGTTTTGGAAAAGATCCAAAGAGTCACGAACAGAAGGATTCCGAGTATAATAACAGATGATGACTTAAGTGAGGACGCCACCTCCGAGTTTAGTCTTTCCAATGATGGAAATCCGAGATTTAGGAATCGTGGTATGTCCCTTGTGATTTAAGAATTACGTAAGTTGATTTTGGCCGAGGCTCCTCGTCTTCCTTTCTTATACCATCCCTTAGCACCACATGTTCAGACTAAGTTCCTTTATTGGTGGCCTAATATAAGAGGGACTTCGCCAAGCTACCTTATAATCATGTTGGTAGCCCAGAAGTTTAAAGCCGAGCACCAACGACCAGGAGGTACCCTTCAACCTCTACCTATTCCCGAATGGCAGTGGTAAAACATTGCCGATGTTTGTTGTGGCTTACCTAAAACAAACTAAGGACAGACAGTATTTGGGTTGTTATGGATAGGATGAACAAAGTTCCGTCATTCTTACCTGTCAAGACAACCTACACGATGGATCAACTTGCTAACCTTTATGTCCACGAATTATCAATTGCATGGATCCCTGTATCTATCCTCTGATCGTGGACCCTAGATTCACCTCCCGATTCTGGAAAAGTTTACAAGGTACCTTAGGCACAAAGTTATCCTTCAGCACCGCTTTTCACCCGCAACGGATGGACATCCGAAAGACCATTTCCCAAATACTCGAGGATTTGTGAGAGCATGTGTGCTTGACTTTCAGACTACATGGAGTAGACACCTACCTCTGATTGAGTTTTCTTACACAATGTTACCATCCACCATTGGATGGCACCCTATGAAGCTTTGTATGGCAGGAAATGTAGGGCCCTTTGTACTGGGATGAGGTTGGTGAAGCGAAGTTATTGGGCCCAGAGATTTTAAACAATGTCAACACGATTACCGGCACCCCCCCCCCCCCCCCCCCCCCCCCCCCCCCCCCCCCCCCCCCCCCCCCCCCCCCCCCCCCCCCCCCCCCCCCCCCCCCCCCCCCCCCCCCCCCCCCCCCCCCCCCCCCCCCCCCCCCCCCCCCCCCCCCCCCCCCCCCCCCCCCCCCCCCCCCCCCCCCCCCCCCCCCCCCCCCCCCCCCCCCCCCCCCCCCCCCCCCCCCCCCCCCCCCCCCCCCCCCCCCCCCCCCCCCCCCCCCCCCCCCCCCCCCCCCCCCCCCCCCCCCCCCCCCCCCCCCCCCCCCCCCCCCCCCCCCCCCCCCCCCCCCCCCCCCCCCCCCCCCCCCCCCCCCCCCCCCCCCCCCCCCCCCCCCCCCCCCCCCCCCCCCCCCCCCCCCCCCCCCCCCCCCCCCCCCCCCCCCCCCCCCCCCCCCCCCCCCCCCCCCCCCCCCCCCCCCCCCCCCCCCCCCCCCCCCCCCCCCCCCCCCCCCCCCCCCCCCCCCCCCCCCCCCCCCCCCCCCCCCCCCCCCCCCCCCCCCCCCCCCCCCCCCCCCCCCCCCCCCCCCCCCCCCCCCCCCCCCCCCCCCCCCCCCCCCCCCCCCCCCCCCCCCCCCCCCCCCCCCCCCCCCCCCCCCCCCCCCCCCCCCCCCCCCCCCCCCCCCCCCCCCCCCCCCCCCCCCCCCCCCCCCCCCCCCCCCCCCCCCCCCCCCCCCCCCCCCCCCCCCCCCCCCCCCCCCCCCCCCCCCCCCCCCCCCCCCCCCCCCCCCCCCCCCCCCCCCCCCCCCCCCCCCCCCCCCCCCCCCCCCCCCCCCCCCCCCCCCCCCCCCCCCCCCCCCCCCCCCCCCCCCCCCCCCCCCCCCCCCCCCCCCCCCCCCCCCCCCCCCCCCCCCCCCCCCCCCCCCCCCCCCCCCCCCCCCCCCCCCCCCCCCCCCCCCCCCCCCCCCCCCCCCCCCCCCCCCCCCCCCCCCCCCCCCCCCCCCCCCCCCCCCCCCCCCCCCCCCCCCCCCCCCCCCCCCCCCCCCCCCCCCCCCCCCCCCCCCCCCCCCCCCCCCCCCCCCCCCCCCCCCCCCCCCCCCCCCCCCCCCCCCCCCCCCCCCCCCCCCCCCCCCCCCCCCCCCCCCCCCCCCCCCCCCCCCCCCCCCCCCCCCCCCCCCCCCCCCCCCCCCCCCCCCCCCCCCCCCCCCCCCCCCCCCCCCCCCCCCCCCCCCCCCCCCCCCCCCCCCCCCCCCCCCCCCCCCCCCCCCCCCCCCCCCCCCCCCCCCCCCCCCCCCCCCCCCCCCCCCCCCCCCCCCCCCCCCCCCCCCCCCCCCCCCCCCCCCCCCCCCCCCCCCCCCCCCCCCCCCCCCCCCCCCCCCCCCCCCCCCCCCCCCCCCCCCCCCCCCCCCCCCCCCCCCCCCCCCCCCCCCCCCCCCCCCCCCCCCCCCCCCCCCCCCCCCCCCCCCCCCCCCCCCCCCCCCCCCCCCCCCCCCCCCCCCCCCCCCCCCCCCCCCCCCCCCCCCCCCCCCCCCCCCCCCCCCCCCCCCCCCCCCCCCCCCCCCCCCCCCCCCCCCCCCCCCCCCCCCCCCCCCCCCCCCCCCCCCCCCCCCCCCCCCCCCCCCCCCCCCCCCCCCCCCCCCCCCCCCCCCCCCCCCCCCCCCCCCCCCCCCCCCCCCCCCCCCCCCCCCCCCCCCCCCCCCCCCCCCCCCCCCCCCCCCCCCCCCCCCCCCCCCCCCCCCCCCCCCCCCCCCCCCCCCCCCCCCCCCCCCCCCCCCCCCCCCCCCCCCCCCCCCCCCCCCCCCCCCCCCCCCCCCCCCCCCCCCCCCCCCCCCCCCCCCCCAGAAACTTGTTTTCAGCCCACTCCGTAACCCGCATTCTAGGTAAGATTTTGACATGTAGATGTCGGGTAGTCATTTAGAACTCTGTTTTCATTGAACTTGTACTTTCGAGCTCTTCAATGGCTGAGTCAGTTTGTTTATCGTTCTTTAGCTTCATTTGTAATGCCACCTTTAATCGTTCGGGCCTTTATATCCCGACCCCGTTTATCTATAGCTATCTCACTGTTCGGTTTTGGATTTCAGACTGCACAGAGAACCTTAGCTGTTAGATTCTAGGATGACTTTCGATTAGAACTTTTTAGGACTTTATTTTAACTACTGTAATGTGAAATGTGTTAGGTGAAGAAGTTTGAAGAGAAGGTGATTCAAGTTGCTAAGGAATCCAGGTAAGTGAATGTACTAAGTTTCTGGCCAATAGGGCCCTACATCAAAGGATTAAGTTAGATTTAGTGAACATTGTCTGCTATATGTTTGATGAAATGTCGATGGATATGGTTCTGTTATTCTCATGTACTCCCCTGTCTTAGTTCGATGATTAAGTGCATTATGTTATGCATCATGTTTTACTTCTCAAGCATATGAAAATGTTTTGAAATATGTTTTCTCATGAATAGGTAAGAAGATAAAACTTATGCAACGTGGTTAAGTTGAGGGTTGGGGGTGGTTCGGCGTATGTCACCAGTCCGCCGTAGGACAATGATACGAAAACGCGTAGGCCATGATCAAACTCACTGTCGAACCCCCTTTCCGGCACAAATCCTCCCTTAAACCACATAATGTAATGAAGAATATGAATGATGAAAGGAATGATGAATATGAGCATGTCTACGAATGATGATTATGAACAATGAATACGAGATACGATTATGAATGATGCATTATATATTCATGAAAAGAAAAGACTTATGAGCATGTTTTTCTCCAAGTATAGCATTCATCACTCTAATAGTTTGCATTCCTTACTAAGCCTTAGGCTTACAGTTACACCTTATGATGTAGGTGAAGAAATATCAGGTGAGGAATTCAAAGTTGATGAAGATGTAGTGCCACGTCATCGGCAGATGATGTGAGTTAATCTATCGGAAGATGTAGTGCCACGTCATCGGCAGATGATGTGAGTTAATCTATCGGAAGATGTAGTGCCACGTCATCGGCAGATGATGTGAGTTAATCTATCGGAAGATGTAGTGCCACGTCATCGGCAGATGATGTGAGTTAATCTATCGGAAGATGTAGTGCCACGTCATCGGCAGATGATGTGAGTTAATCTATCGGAAGATGTAGTGCCACGTCATCGGCAGATGATGTGAGTTAATCTATCGGAAGATGTAGTGCCACGTCATCGGCAGATGATGTGAGTTAATCTATCGGAAGATGTAGTGCCACGTCATCGGCAGATGATGTGAGTTAATCTATCGGAAGATGTAGTGCCACGTCATCGGCAGATGATGTGAGTTAATCTATCGGAAGATGTAGTGCCACGTCATCGGCAGATGATGTGAGTTAATCTATCGGAAGATGTAGTGCCACGTCATCGGCAGATGATGTGAGTTAATCTATCGGAAGATGTAGTGCCACGTCATCGGCAGATGATGTGAGTTAATCTATCGGAAGATGTAGTGCCACGTCATCGGCAGATGATGTGAGTTAATCTATCGGAAGATGTAGTGCCACGTCATCGGCAGATGATGTGAGTTAATCTATCGGAAGATGTAGTGCCACGTCATCGGCAGATGATGTGAGTTAATCTATCGGAAGATGTAGTGCCACGTCATCGGCAGATGATGTGAGTTAATCTATCGGAAGATGTAGTGCCACGTCATCGGCAGATGATGTGAGTTAATCTATCGGAAGATGTAGTGCCACGTCATCGGCAGATGATGTGAGTTAATCTATCGGAAGATGTAGTGCCACGTCATCGGCAGATGATGTGAGTTAATCTATCGGAAGATGTAGTGCCACGTCATCGGCAGATGATGTGAGTTAATCTATCGGAAGATGTAGTGCCACGTCATCGGCAGATGATGTGAGTTAATCTATCGGAAGATGTAGTGCCACGTCATCGGCAGATGATGTGAGTTAATCTATCGGAAGATGTAGTGCCACGTCATCGGCAGATGATGTGAGTTAATCTATCGGAAGATGTAGTGCCACGTCATCGGCAGATGATGTGAGTTAATCTATCGGAAGATGTAGTGCCACGTCATCGGCAGATGATGTGAGTTAATCTATCGGAAGATGTAGTGCCACGTCATCGGCAGATGATGTGAGTTAATCTATCGGAAGATGTAGTGCCACGTCATCGGCAGATGATGTGAGTTAATCTATCGGAAGATGTAGTATAAATGCCATCGGCAGATGTTGTGTGTTGCCATCGGCAGATGGAGTGCCTTGTCATCGGTAGATAAGTCAGTCTTTGTCGTGTAATTGAGTGATGATTTAATTGGTCACGCGTGATGCACGTGACCGTCGGCAGATGCAAATATGTGTGCCTGCCGTAGATGTCTAATGAATCATGTGAGATGCACGTGCATGCCGTAAACAACTGGATGTTTGTCGTTAGGCGACCGCAGAGTGACAGCTAAATGTGGTTGTTCAGCGAACTTAAGTTAATTTAGATGAATTGATATATATATAAAAAAAATATATACACCGATTACAGAGGTATAAAAGTACGGATAAGTTTAAAGGAAAGTCATGACACGTGAAAAAAAAAAAAAAAAAAAAAAAAAAAAAAAAAAAAAAAAAAAAAAAAAAAAAAAAAAAAAAAAAAAAAAAAAAAAAAAAAAAAAAAAAAAAAAAAAAAAAAAAAAAAAAAAAAAAAAAAAAAAAAAAAAAAAAAAAAAAAAAAAAAAAAAAAAAAAAAAAAAAAAAAAAAAAAAAAAAAAAAAAAAAAAAAAAAAAAAAAAAAAAAAAAAAAAAAAAAAAAAAAAAAAAAAAAAAAAAAAAAAAAAAAAAAAAAAAAAAAAAAAAAAAAAAAAAAAAAAAAAAAAAAAAAAAAAAAAAAAAAAAAAAAAAAAAAAAAAAAAAAAAAAAAAAAAAAAAAAAAAAAAAAAAAAAAAAAAAAAAAAAAAAAAAAAAAAAAAAAAAAAAAAAAAAAAAAAAAAAAAAAAAAAAAAAAAAAAAAAAAAAAAAAAAAAAAAAAAAAAAAAAAAAAAAAAAAAAAAAAAAAAAAAAAAAAAAAAAAAAAAAAAAAAAAAAAAAAAAAAAAAAAAAAAAAAAAAAAAAAAAAAAAAAAAAAAAAAAAAAAAAAAAAAAAAAAAAAAAAAAAAAAAAAAAAAAAAAAAAAAAAAAAAAAAAAAAAAAAAAAAAAAAAAAAAAAAAAAAAAAAAAAAAAAAAAAAAAAAAAAAAAAAAAAAAAAAAAAAAAAAAAAAAAAAAAAAAAAAAAAAAAAAAAAAAAAAAAAAAAAAAAAAAAAAAAAAAAAAAAAAAAAAAAAAAAAAAAAAAAAAAAAAAAAAAAAAAAAAAAAAAAAAAAAAAAAAAAAAAAAAAAAAAAAAAAAAAAAAAAAAAAAAAAAAAAAAAAAAAAAAAAAAAAAAAAAAAAAAAAAAAAAAAAAAAAAAAAAAAAAAAAAAAAAAAAAAAAAAAAAAAAAAAAAAAAAAAAAAAAAAAAAAAAAAAAAAAAAAAAAAAAAAAAAAAAAAAAAAAAAAAAAAAAAAAAAAAAAAAAAAAAAAAAAAAAAAAAAAAAAAAAAAAAAAAAAAAAAAAAAAAAAAAAAAAAAAAAAAAAAAAAAAAAAAAAAAAAAAAAAAAAAAAAAAAAAAAAAAAAAAAAAAAAAAAAAAAAAAAAAAAAAAAAAAAAAAAAAAAAAAAAAAAAAAAAAAAAAAAAAAAAAAAAAAAAAAAAAAAAAAAAAAAAAAAAAAAAAAAAAAAAAAAAAAAAAAAAAAAAAAAAAAAAAAAAAAAAAAAAAAAAAAAAAAAAAAAAAAAAAAAAAAAAAAAAAAAAAAAAAAAAAAAAAAAAAAAAAAAAAAAAAAAAAAAAAAAAAAAAAAAAAAAAAAAAAAAAAAAAAAAAAAAAAAAAAAAAAAAAAAAAAAAAAAAAAAAAAAAAAAAAAAAAAAAAAAAAAAAAAAAAAAAAAAAAAAAAAAAAAAAAAAAAAAAAAAAAAAAAAAAAAAAAAAAAAAAAAAAAAAAAAAAAAAAAAAAAAAAAAAAAAAAAAAAAAAAAAAAAAAAAAAAAAAAAAAAAAAAAAAAAAAAAAAAAAAAAAAAAAAAAAAAAAAAAAAAAAAAAAAAAAAAAAAAAAAAAAAAAAAAAAAAAAAAAAAAAAAAAAAAAAAAAAAAAAAAAAAAAAAAAAAAAAAAAAAAAAAAAAAAAAAAAAAAAAAAAAAAAAAAAAAAAAAAAAAAAAAAAAAAAAAAAAAAAAAAAAAAAAAAAAAAAAAAAAAAAAAAAAAAAAAAAAAAAAAAAAAAAAAAAAAAAAAAAAAAAAAAAAAAAAAAAAAAAAAAAAAAAAAAAAAAAAAAAAAAAAAAAAAAAAAAAAAAAAAAAAAAAAAAAAAAAAAAAAAAAAAAAAAAAAAAAAAAAAAAAAAAAAAAAGTTACGCATTCTCATCATTTCTACAAACAGACATTTACAATAAACTACCAAAAGACAAAGCCCACATCCCCCGAAGATCATAGTCGAGGCGCCCCAACAACTGCCCGCACCGGCAATACCGTACCTCAACTCAACGCCTTCATAACATCGAAGCGTTCACGGAACCTTCTTCATAACATCGAAGCGTTCACGGAACCTTCTTCATAACATCGAAGCGTTCACGGAACCTTCTTCATAACATCGAAGCGTTCACGGAACCTTCTTCATAACATCGAAGCGTTCACGGAACCTTCTTCATAACATCGAAGCGTTCACGGAACCTTCTTCATAACATCGAAGCGTTCACGGAACCTTCTTCATAACATCGAAGCGTTCACGGAACCTTCTTCATAACATCGAAGCGTTCACGGAACCTTCTACTCAACATCGAAGCGTTCACGGAACCTTCTACTCAACATCGAAGCGTTCACGGAACCTTCTTCATAACATCGAAGCGTTCACGGAACCTTCTTCATAACATCGAAGCGTTCACGGAACCTTCTTCATAACATCGAAGCGTTCACGGAACCTTCTTCATAACATCGAAGCGTTCACGGAACCTTCTTCATAACATCGAAGCGTTCACGGAACCTTCTACTCAACATCGAAGCGTTCACGGAACCTTCTTCATAACATCGAAGCGTTCACGGAACCTTCTTCATAACATCGAAGCGTTCACGGAACCTTCTTCATAACATCGAAGCGTTCACGGAACCTTCTTCATAACATCGAAGCGTTCACGGAACCTTCTACTCAACATCGAAGCGTTCACGGAACCTTCTTCATAACATCGAAGCGTTCACGGAACCTTCTACTCAACATCGAAGCGTTCACGGAACCTTCTTCATAACATCGAAGCGTTCACGGAACCTTCTTCATAACATCGAAGCGTTCACGGAACCTTCTTCATAACATCGAAGCGTTCACGGAACCTTCTTCATAACATCGAAGCGTTCACGGAACCTTCTTCATAACATCGAAGCGTTCACGGAACCTTCTTCATAACATCGAAGCGTTCACGGAACCTTCTTCATAACATCGAAGCGTTCACGGAACCTTCTTCATAACATCGAAGCGTTCACGGAACCTTCTTCATAACATCGAAGCGTTCACGGAACCTTCTTCATAACATCGAAGCGTTCACGGAACCTTCTACTCAACATCGAAGCGTTCACGGAACCTTCTACTCAACATCGAAGCGTTCACGGAACCTTCTACTCAACATCGAAGCGTTCACGGAACCTTCTTCATAACATCGAAGCGTTCACGGAACCTTCTACTCAACATCGAAGCGTTCACGGAACCTTCTTCATAACATCGAAGCGTTCACGGAACCTTCTTCATAACATCGAAGCGTTCACGGAACCTTCTTCATAACATCGAAGCGTTCACGGAACCTTCTTCATAACATCGAAGCGTTCACGGAACCTTCTTCATAACATCGAAGCGTTCACGGAACCTTCTTCATAACATCGAAGCGTTCACGGAACCTTCTTCATAACATCGAAGCGTTCACGGAACCTTCTTCATAACATCGAAGCGTTCACGGAACCTTCTTCATAACATCGAAGCGTTCACGGAACCTTCTACTCAACATCGAAGCGTTCACGGAACCTTCTTCATAACATCGAAGCGTTCACGGAACCTTCTTCATAACATCGAAGCGTTCACGGAACCTTCTTCATAACATCGAAGCGTTCACGGAACCTTCTTCATAACATCGAAGCGTTCACGGAACCTTCTACTCAACATCGAAGCGTTCACGGAACCTTCTTCATAACATCGAAGCGTTCACGGAACCTTCTACTCAACATCGAAGCGTTCACGGAACCTTCTTCATAACATCGAAGCGTTCACGGAACCTTCTACTCAACATCGAAGCGTTCACGGAACCTTCTTCATAACATCGAAGCGTTCACGGAACCTTCTTCATAACATCGAAGCGTTCACGGAACCTTCTTCATAACATCGAAGCGTTCACGGAACCTTCTTCATAACATCGAAGCGTTCACGGAACCTTCTACTCAACATCGAAGCGTTCACGGAACCTTCTTCATAACATCGAAGCGTTCACGGAACCTTCTTCATAACATCGAAGCGTTCACGGAACCTTCTTCATAACATCGAAGCGTTCACGGAACCTTCTTCATAACATCGAAGCGTTCACGGAACCTTCTACTCAACATCGAAGCGTTCACGAAACCTTCTTCATAACATCGAAGCGTTCACGGAACCTTCTTCATAACATCGAAGCGTTCAAAGAACCTTCTACTCAACATCGAAGCGTTCATGGAACCTTCTTCATAACATCGAAGCGTTCACGGAACCTTCTACTCAACATCGAAGCGTTCACGGAACCTTCTTCATAACATCGAAGCGTTCACGGAACCTTCTACTCAACATCGAAGCGTTCACGGAACCTTCTTCATAACATCGAAGCGTTCACGGAACCTTCTACTCAACATCGAAGCGTTCACGGAACCTTCTTCATAACATCGAAGCGTTCACGGAACCTTCTACTCAACATCGAAGTGTTCACGAAACCTTCTTCATAACATCGAAGCGTTCACGAAATCTTCTACTCAACATCGAAGCGTTCACGGAACCTTCTTCATAACATCGAAGCGTTCACGGAACCTTCTACTCCCACAGTTTGCAAATAAAGTTCAAACAATGTAACCAACACAACAACGTAACGCAACAACTTAACACAACACAGTACAACTTTTACTTTTACTTTTACTTTTACTTTTACTTTTACTTTTACTTTTACTTTTACTTTTACTTTTACTTTTACTTTTACTTTTACTTTTACTTTTACTTTTACTTTTACTTTTACTTTTACTTTTACTTTTACTTTTACTTTTACTTTTACTTTTACTTTTACTTTTACTTTTACTTTTACTTTTACTTTTACTTTTACTTTTACTTTTACTTTTACTTTTACTTTTACTTTTACTTTTACTTTTACTTTTACTTTTACTTTTACTTTTACTTTTACTTTTACTTTTACTTTTACTTTTACTTTTACTTTTACTTTTACTTTTACTTTTACTTTTACTTTTACTTTTACTTTTACTTTTACTTTTACTTTTACTTTTACTTTTACTTTTACTTTTACTTTTACTTTTACTTTTACTTTTACTTTTACTTTTACTTTTACTTTTACTTTTACTTTTACTTTTACTTTTACTTTTACTTTTACTTTTACTTTTACTTTTACTTTTACTTTTACTTTTACTTTTACTTTTACTTTTACTTTTACTTTTACTTTTACTTTTACTTTTACTTTTACTTTTACTTTTACTTTTACTTTTACTTTTACTTTTACTTTTACTTTTACTTTTACTTTTACTTTTACTTTTACTTTTACTTTTACTTTTACTTTTACTTTTACTTTTACTTTTACTTTTACTTTTACTTTTACTTTTACTTTTACTTTTACTTTTACTTTTACTTTTACTTTTACTTTTACTTTTACTTTTACTTTTACTTTTACTTTTACTTTTACTTTTACTTTTACTTTTACTTTTACTTTTACTTTTACTTTTACTTTTACTTTTACTTTTACTTTTACTTTTACTTTTACTTTTACTTTTACTTTTACTTTTACTTTTACTTTTACTTTTACTTTTACTTTTACTTTTACTTTTACTTTTACTTTTACTTTTACTTTTACTTTTACTTTTACTTTTACTTTTACTTTTACTTTTACTTTTACTTTTACTTTTACTTTTACTTTTACTTTTACTTTTACTTTTACTTTTACTTTTACTTTTACTTTTACTTTTACTTTTACTTTTACTTTTACTTTTACTTTTACTTTTACTTTTACTTTTACTTTTACTTTTACTTTTACTTTTACTTTTACTTTTACTTTTACTTTTACTTTTACTTTTACTTTTACTTTTACTTTTACTTTTACTTTTACTTTTACTTTTACTTTTACTTTTACTTTTACTTTTACTTTTACTTTTACTTTTACTTTTACTTTTACTTTTACTTTTACTTTTACTTTTACTTTTACTTTTACTTTTACTTTTACTTTTACTTTTACTTTTACTTTTACTTTTACTTTTACTTTTACTTTTACTTTTACTTTTACTTTTACTTTTACTTTTACTTTTACTTTTACTTTTACTTTTACTTTTACTTTTACTTTTACTTTTACTTTTACTTTTACTTTTACTTTTACTTTTACTTTTACTTTTACTTTTACTTTTACTTTTACTTTTACTTTTACTTTTACTTTTACTTTTACTTTTACTTTTACTTTTACTTTTACTTTTACTTTTACTTTTACTTTTACTTTTACTTTTACTTTTACTTTTACTTTTACTTTTACTTTTACTTTTACTTTTACTTTTACTTTTACTTTTACTTTTACTTTTACTTTTACTTTTACTTTTACTTTTACTTTTACTTTTACTTTTACTTTTACTTTTACTTTTACTTTTACTTTTACTTTTACTTTTACTTTTACTTTTACTTTTACTTTTACTTTTACTTTTACTTTTACTTTTACTTTTACTTTTACTTTTACTTTTACTTTTACTTTTACTTTTACTTTTACTTTTACTTTTACTTTTACTTTTACTTTTACTTTTACTTTTACTTTTACTTTTACTTTTACTTTTACTTTTACTTTTACTTTTACTTTTACTTTTACTTTTACTTTTACTTTTACTTTTACTTTTACTTTTACTTTTACTTTTACTTTTACTTTTACTTTTACTTTTACTTTTACTTTTACTTTTACTTTTACTTTTACTTTTACTTTTACTTTTACTTTTACTTTTACTTTTACTTTTACTTTTACTTTTACTTTTACTTTTACTTTTACTTTTACTTTTACTTTTACTTTTACTTTTACTTTTACTTTTACTTTTACTTTTACTTTTACTTTTACTTTTACTTTTACTTTTACTTTTACTTTTACTTTTACTTTTACTTTTACTTTTACTTTTACTTTTACTTTTACTTTTACTTTTACTTTTACTTTTACTTTTACTTTTACTTTTACTTTTACTTTTACTTTTACTTTTACTTTTACTTTTACTTTTACTTTTACTTTTACTTTTACTTTTACTTTTACTTTTACTTTTACTTTTACTTTTACTTTTACTTTTACTTTTACTTTTACTTTTACTTTTACTTTTACTTTTACTTTTACTTTTACTTTTACTTTTACTTTTACTTTTACTTTTACTTTTACTTTTACTTTTACTTTTACTTTTACTTTTACTTTTACTTTTACTTTTACTTTTACTTTTACTTTTACTTTTACTTTTACTTTTACTTTTACTTTTACTTTTACTTTTACTTTTACTTTTACTTTTACTTTTACTTTTACTTTTACTTTTACTTTTACTTTTACTTTTACTTTTACTTTTACTTTTACTTTTACTTTTACTTTTACTTTTACTTTTACTTTTAATTGTCATTCAGGCTTCTTCATCTTTTACTTTTAATTTTAACGATCAAGCTCACCATCTCACTGTCGTTCAGGCTTTTGCTATCACGTTAAAACATATGCTCAAGCTCACCATCTCACTGTCGTTCAGGCTTTTGCTATCGCATTTCTTTTACTTTTTCATACACATGCACATAACCTATCCATTTTATCTTTTAAACTATTCTATGTCGATATTCTAACATACGTGCTCAATCATTAAAAACGTGTGACTGAAAATTAAAATAGCTATAAAATAATACATATCTTGTGATGTAGGGCCGTAGCCAAAACTTTGTATTTCACTTACTTGGATTCCGAGCAATTAGCAGTTATCGGGATTTTTCAAAATTTTTCAGAATGATACCCTGCTCAAATCAAATCTTTGATTTTAAATTCCTACTTAATAAATCCAATTTCAAAGTAATTTGAGCAGAATTTACTTACGTTGTAATCTTAGGTCGGATCGGATCTTTTGAATCGATTTGGGTCGAATCGGACGATTCTAAAATATTTCCCGCCTAATTCGAATATAAATATTAAAATCTCACTTATTTAAATCCAACTTAAAAAGAATTTGGGTAGAATTTCCTTACCGAATAAATCTCCGATTGGTCCGGTTGGATTCGGGTCGAAAATCGGGTCGGGTCCGGTTCGGGTGAACAGTACCGGGTCGGTCGTGAACAGTGTTTGGGTTGGTTTAGTTCCCTGTTGGTTCGGTTCGGGTCAAAATAAGTGAACCAGTTCGGGTTGGTTCGCTGCTGGTCTGAGTTGTTTACTTGAACCGGTTCACTGGCTGGTTCAGGTTCTTAAAACAAAACCGATTCTTCTTCTCCTTCGATCGCGATTCTGCAGAGAGTGAGAGGGAGTGTGAGAACAGAGAGTGAGGGAGAGAAACCGAGAGTTCGATAGAGGGGAAGAGTGAGATAGAGAGCATCAGAGAAGGAGACTTACTCCGATGGTCGACGACGGTGGTCTGGGAGCTTCGTCGGAACTCTTCCTTTGGTGGTCGGAGCTCGGCTTTGGAGTTGCGGCTTCTTCCGAACTTCGTTGCCGATGACTGAGAGGTAAGAGTTTCTCTTTTCAGACTTCAGAGAACTCGAGAGAGAGGAGAGCTTCGGTGTGAGTTTTCCTCCTCCACCGAAAGCCTCTATTTATAGGGGAGGATCGACTCCCGTACCCTCCGAGAAATCCGCGATTCCACGGATTATCCGAGCTACAAATCCTCCAGCTCGGATTTTCTGCAATTCCCTTTGTTGTTCTCTCCTTTGTATCTGGACGTTTTTCCAGACTAAATGCAATCGGTTCAGCATCGGATTTCCAGCGAGAAATCCCACCGATTGCTGAAAATCTGATTATTTTCTTGATTTGTTGCTTTGAAGCTCGATTTTGCTTCAGTTCTTGGACGGTATACCGACTAGGTTCGTTAGTTTTTATTTTCCCCCAAAATCCGATTTTGAGTGATTGAAATCAGATTTGGAAATTTTCAATTTTTAAACCCTAGAATCGAATTTGGGAATTTGAATTGAATATGGGAATTTTCCAATTAAATTTCTAATTGTTACAATCTTCCCTCCTTAAAAGAAATTTCGTCCTCGAAATTTAAAACAATTACATAAATAATTCGGGATAGATCTTCCTCATTTCTTCTTCTCGTTCCCAAGTTGCATCCTCAATGTTCCGGTTCTTCCAAAGCACTCTGACAAGTGTGACCTTCTTATTCCTTAGTTCTCTTTCTTCGACGTCTATAATTTGGGTCGGTCTTTCTTCATATGACAGATCAGGGTTGATTGTGAAGTCAAGAGATCTCGATGGTAAGACATGCGAGGGGTCTGAAACATACTTCTTCAACATTGAGACATGGAAGACGTTGTGCACATGCTTGAATGAATCTGGTAAGTCCAACTGGTAGGCAACTTCTCCTATTCTTCTTGTGACTTCAAATGGGCCGGTGAATCTTGGGCTTAGCTTCCCTTTCTTCCCAAAGCGCATGACACCTCTCATTGGCGAGATCTTCAGGAAAACTTGATCTCCCACAGCAAACTCTAACTTTCTTCGTCTCCTATCAGCATAACTCTTCTGTCTACTCTGAGCCGTCAGAATTCTCTTCCGAATTAATGTAACGATCTCGGCGGTCTGTCTCAAAATATCAGGTCCAACTAACACTCCTTCGCCCACTTCGTCCCAATGTACTGGAGATCTGCATTTTCTACCATAAAGAGCTTCATAAGGTGCCATCCCAATCGAAGCTTGATAACTGTTGTTGTAGGCGAACTCCACCAATGGCAAATTCTTACTCCAATCTCCTTGAAAGTCGATAGCACACGCCCGTAACATATCTTCCAAAGTTTGAATCGTCCTTTCCGATTGTCCATCTGTCTGAGGGTGGAAAGCTGTGCTGAAGTTCAACTGAGTACCCATAGCCTTCTGCATACTCTTCCAAAATTTCGAGGTAAAACGGGGATCTCGATCAGATACGATAGAAATAGGCGTACCATGCAGTCTGATAATCTCTTGAACATAAAGCTGAGCATACTGATCCAAGGTATAGGTAGTCTTTACAGGAAGGAAGTGTGCTGATTTGGTCAATCGATCCACTATCACCCAAATGGAGTCGTGACCCTTAAACGTCTTAGGAAGTCCCACTACAAAGTCCATAGTAATATGCTCCCACTTCCACTGAGGCACCAAAAGTGGTTGCAAAGTACCAGCAGGTCGTTGATGCTCCGCTTTGACTTGCTGACAAGTAAGACACTTCTCCACAAATTTGGCTACATCCACCTTCATCCCACGCCACCAATAGTGCTGCTTCAAATCCTGATACATTTTTGTTGATCCAGGATGTACCGAGTAAGGGGTTGAGTGTGCTTCCTTCAATATAGTCTCCTTTAATTCAGTATCGTCTGGTATACACCATCTCCCTTTGAACTGGATAATTCCACTATCAGATACAGAAAACTCAGAAACTTTTCCTGCCTCCAAATCACTTCTAACTTTGCAAATATAAGCATCTCCTCGTTGTTTCTCCTTTATCTGCTCCAGTAAACTTGGTTGAAGCGTCATAGCAGACAATCTCTCAAGTAGCCCAAACGGCACAACTTCAATATTAGATCTATGCATCTCCTCGGTTAACTGTCTAGGAATCAGTCGCAATGAAGAAATTTGAGATGATGCTCTTCTGCTCAAAGCATCAGCTACGACGTTAGCTTTACCAGGGTGATAAATAATTTCACAGTCATAATCCTTAACCAATTCTAACCATCTGCGCTGCCTCATGTTAAGATCCTTCTGAGTTAGAAAGTATTTTAAGCTCTTGTGATCCGTATAAATCTCGCACCTTTCTCCATAAAGATAATGCCTCCAAATCTTTAATGCATGAACTACCGCTGCAAGTTCCAAATCATGAGTTGGGTAGTTCTTCTCGTGTTCCTTCAACTGTCTCGAGGCATAGGCGACCACTTTTCCTTCTTGCATAAGGACACATCCCAAACCATACTTTGAAGCATCGCTATAAACCACAAACTTTCCTGATCCAGATGGGATAGTGAGTATGGGTGCTGAGACTAACCTCTTCTTCAACTCTTGAAAACTTTGCTCGCATTCATCATTCCATAAATACTTGGCTCCTTTCTTTGTTAGCTTCGTAAGCGGGTTGGCCAAGGTTGAAAAACCTTCTACGAATCTCCGATAATAACCCGCAAGACCAAGAAAACTTCTAATTTCAGATGCATTCTTTGGTTGAGGCCATTTACTAACGGCTTCAATCTTTGTTGGGTCCACTGCTACGCCCTCCTTTGAAATAATGTGGCCAAGAAAAGCTACATTCTCCATCCAGAATTCACACTTGGAGAATTTTGCATACAACTTCTCACGTCTCAACGTAGATAGGATAATCCTTAAATGTTCTTCGTGCTCATTCTTGCTCTTCGAGTAGATAAGGATGTCGTCAATGAAGACTATAACGAAGTCATCCAAAAATGTCTTGAAAGTCCGATTCATCAGATCCATAAATGCGGCTGGTGCATTACTTAATCCGAACGGCATGACTCGAAATTCAAAGTGACCATATCTTGTACGAAACGCCGTTTTGAACACGTCGTCCTCCTTAATTCTCAGTTGATGATATCCAGACCTCAAATCAATCTTCGAGAAAACTGCTGCTCCCTTCAATTGATCAAATAAATCATCGATTCTTGGTAGTGGATATTTGTTTTTAATAGTAACTTTGTTGAGCTCTCTATAATCGATACACATTCTCATCGATCCGTCCTTTTTCTTCACAAATAAAACCGGAGCTCCCCAGGGTGAGAAACTCGGTTGGATAAATCCTTTCTCCAGTAGATCGTCAAGTTGAGTCTTTAATTCTTTCAATTCGCTTGGCGCCATTCTATAAGGAGCTTTAGAGATCGGCGCCATTCCAGGTAGCAGCTCAATACTGAATTCCACATCTCTCGCAGGTGGCAATATCGTCAGGTCATCGGGAAAGACATCAGAAAATTCATTAACTATCGGCACCATATCCAATGTCATCGCTCCGTCAGGTTCAGTACATATAACGCTGGCAAGAATTCCAACGCATCCAGAATTTAATAAACTCCGAGCTCGCATAGCTGAAATTACTGGAACTCTTGAACCTTTAGAATTCCCATAAAAGAAAAATGGCTTAACTCCAGGTAGCTGAAACTTCACCATTCTCCTTCGACAATCGATGGTTGCATAATGATTGGTAAGCCAATCCATTCCAAGAATAACATCGTAATCATACATTGCCAAAATAATTAAATCAACTTCCAGTTGATTTTTCCCAATACACACTCGGCACCTTCTAATAATAGAATCGGCAAACATAACTTTGCCTGAAGGTGTAGCTACTCCCATATTATGTTCTAGAGACTCTACTTTAATATCAAACTTCTTAGCATGCTCAAGGGATACAAATGAATGCGTAGCTCCAGAATCAATTAATATGCTAGAAGAAATGCCAGAAATAAATATCGAACCTGTCACCACAGATGCATTTCCTTCAGCTTCATCATTAGTCATGGCAAATACTCTTGCAGTTGTCTTGGGTTGCTCCCGAGCATTCTTTGGGCAATTGTTAATGTAGTGTCCAGGTTGACCGCATTTAAAACATGTGTTGGCTTGAACACGACACTCTCCGAAATGTGGCTTCTTGCATGTGGGACACAAAGGTGCATTTGTTGTCGTTGGTTCCTTCTTCACAAACTTGGAAGGTCCTCCAGCAAATTTAGAAGGTCCTCCAGCAGGTCCATTGTTCGTAGGTCGCTTAAATCCAGTTGTTTGCTGTGGTGGAATTCTACCTCGTACAGCTTGAGTCGCATGGCTGTATCTCCTTCGCAATTCCTGGGCCTTGATAACATCTTTTTCTCCTTGTTCTGCAGCCAGTGATTTCTCCACAACAAACGCGAATGAAGAATTCTTGGAAGTAATCAGTCGAATGTCCTTAAGTATCTCCGCCCTTAATCCTTGGATAAACCGCTTCACCTTCATAGTCTCGTTACCAGCAATGTGAGGGACGTAACGAGACAATTGCTCAAATTTATGTAAATACTCCATAACGCTTCCGGTCTGCTTAAGAGCCATAAATTCCTCAGCTTTGGCGTCCAACATAGAGTCTGTGAAGTACTTCTCATTGAATAACTCCTTGAATTTCTCCCAAGTCATGGTAGCAATCGTATGCATCGCTTTTACAGAGTCCCACCAATAACGTGCATCCATCCGAAACATAGAAGATGCACAAATAACTTTCTCTTCCTCAGCAATCTTGGCATGCTCAAATATTTCCTCAATGGTCCTTATCCAATCATCCGCTGCCGCCATATCAGCTAAATTTCCATAAAAACTTGGAGGGTCCAAACGTCGAAATCTGTCGAAATCCATATCTCCATGCCGAGGCCTATTAGGAACTTGGGCCTGCATATTTGCTGCCTGAGCCGCAGCAGTGGCTGCCTGAGCTGCCGCAGCAGTGGCTGCCTGAGCTGCCGCATTAGCTGCTTGCGACAGTTGTTCATTTTGTCTGGCTTGCATCTCCATCATATCCATCATTCGATCGAGTAGAGCATCCCGATCATTTCTATCTCCTCTACGATTGGCCATAGTCTACATCACAACGATCTTATTTTAAGAAAATCTATCTTATATACTTATAAAAGTACTATAATATTACCTATCATACTTTTATCAAAATATAAAATTTTAATACTGACTTACTTGCTGATTGACAATCTTCCAGGTGCACGTGAGCATACAGAGTAGTTTACAGAATCATTTTATAAACCTTGTCTCTCTGATACCAAATTGTAACGCCCCATTTTAAAAAACCCCTAATTTAAAACCCTAATTTTGAAAACCCTAAATTTTCCCCCCAAATTGATTTTTAAATCGAGCATTAAATCATAAATGTTACTTGAAAACTTTAAATTTGCGAAGCTTTAAATTAAATTTATCAAAATCTTGAAACGATCACATAATTAAAACATTTAATGAAACTTTATTTAATAATAAAAATTCAACATAATTTTCAAAGTCTTAAATTAAAACAAAGCATTAAATATCGTTTAAAAACTAAAGCATACTCAATTTAATTCATTTCCCTCGAAATCATATGCTCTTCATCTATATGCTCGCTTGCCACTGGAGGATTCTCAATTGCAGCAATTTCTTCCTCAGACAAAAACTCTCCTACATCACAAGTTTAAAACAAAAAGGTGAGATAAATCTCAGCAAGTGAAAATACGTGCAGTTTTACAAAACTTTACTTTTACTTTTACTTTACCGAATCCTGTTAAGACTTAGTCATCTCATTGTCGTTCACTTTTACTTTTACTTTTACTTTTACTTTTACTTTTACTTTTACTTTTACTTTTACTTTTACTTTTACTTTTACTTTTACTTTTACTTTTACTTTTACTTTTACTTTTACTTTTACTTTTACTTTTACTTTTACTTTTACTTTTACTTTTACTTTTACTTTTACTTTTACTTTTACTTTTACTTTTACTTTTACTTTTACTTTTACTTTTACTTTTACTTTTACTTTTACTTTTACTTTTACTTTTACTTTTACTTTTACTTTTACTTTTACTTTTACTTTTACTTTTACTTTTACTTTTACTTTTACTTTTACTTTTACTTTTACTTTTACTTTTACTTTTACTTTTACTTTTACTTTTACTTTTACTTTTACTTTTACTTTTACTTTTACTTTTACTTTTACTTTTACTTTTACTTTTACTTTTACTTTTACTTTTACTTTTACTTTTACTTTTACTTTTACTTTTACTTTTACTTTTACTTTTACTTTTACTTTTACTAAATTGTAACGCCCCATTTTAAAAACCCCTAATTTAAAACCCTAATTTTGAAAACCCTAAATTTTTCCCCCCCACAATTGATTTTTAAATCGAGCATTCAATCATAAATGTTACTTGAAAACTTTAAATTGCGGAAGCTTTAAATTAAATTTATCAAATCTTGAAACTATCACATAATTAAAACATTAATGAAACTTTATTTAATAATAAAATTCAACATTAATTTTCAAAGTCTTAAATTAAAACAAGCATTAAATATCGTTTAAAACACTAAAGCATACTCAATTTAATTCATTTCCCTCGAAATCAATATGCTCTTCATCTATATGCTCGCTTGCCACTGGAGGATTCTCAATTGCAGCAATTTCTTCCTCAGACAAAAAACTCTCTTACTTTACTTTTACTTTTACCGAATCCTGTTAAGACTTAGTCATCTCATTGTCGTTCAGGCTCGTCATCTTTTACTTTTAATTTTAACGATCAAGCTCACCATCTCACTGTCGTTCAGGCTTTTGCTATCACGTAAAAACATATGCTCAGCTCACCATCTCACTGTCGTTCAGGCTTTTGCTATCGCATTTCTTTTACTTTTTCATACACATCACATAACCTATCCATTTTATCTTTTAAACTATTCTATGTCGATATTCTAACATACGTGCTCAAATCATTAAAAACGTGTGACTGAAAATTAAATAGCTATAAAATAATACATATCTGTGATGTAGGGGCCGTAGCCAAAACTTTGTATTTCACTTACTTGGATTCCGAGCAATTAGCAGTTATCGGGATTTTTCAAAATTTTTCAGAATGATACCCTGCTCAAATCAAATCTTTGATTTTAAATTCCTACTTAATAAATCCAATTTCAAAGTAATTTGAGCAGAATTTACTTACGTTGTAATCTTAGGTCGGATCGGATCTTTTGAATCGATTTGGGTCGAATCGGACGATTCTAAAATATTTCCCGCCTAATTCGAATATAAATATTAAAATCTCACTTATTTAAATCCAACTTAAAAAGAATTTGGGTAGAATTTCCTTACCGAATAAATCTCCGATTGGTCCGGTTGGATTCGGGTCGAAAATCGGGTCGGGTCCGGTTCGGGTGAACAGTACCGGGTCGGTCGTGAACAGTGTTTGGGTTGGTTTAGTTCCCTGTTGGTTCGGTTCGGGTCAAAATAAGTGAACCAGTTCGGGTTGGTTCGCTGCTGGTCTGAGTTGTTTACTTGAACCGGTTCACTGGCTGGTTCAGGTTCTTAAAACAAAACCGATTCTTCTTCTCCTTCGATCGCGATTCTGCAAAGAGTGAGAGGGAGTGTGAGAACAGAGAGTGAGGGAGAGAAACCGAGAGTTCGATAGAGGGGAAGAGTGAGATAGAGAGCATCAGAGAAGGAGACTTACTCCGATGGTCGACGACGGTGGTCTGGGAGCTTCGTCGGAACTCTTCCTTTGGTGGTCGGAGCTCGGCTTTGGAGTTGCGGCTTCTTCCGAACTTCGTTGCCGATGACTGAGAGGTAAGAGTTTCTCTTTTCAGACTTCAGAGAACTCGAGAGAGAGGAGAGCTTCGGTGTGAGTTTTCCTCCTCCACCGAAAGCCTCTATTTATAGGGGAGGATCGACTCCCGTACCCTCCGAGAAATCCGCGATTCCACGGATTATCCGAGCTACAAATCCTCCAGCTCGGATTTTCTACAATTCCCTTTGTTGTTCTCTCCTTTGTATCTGGACGTTTTTCCAGACTAAATGCAATCGGTTCAGCATCGGATTTCCAGCGAGAAATCCCACCGATTGCTGAAAATCTGATTATTTTCTTGATTTGTTGCTTTGAAGCTCGATTTTGCTTCAGTTCTTGGACGGTATACCGACTAGGTTCGTTAGTTTTTATTTTCCCCCAAAATCCGATTTTGAGTGATTGAAATCAGATTTGGAAATTTTCAATTTTTAAACCCTAGAATCGAATTTGGGAATTTGAATTGAATATGGGAATTTTCCAATTAAATTTCTAATTGTTACATAACCCACACTTTTCTTCTTCCAAAAGCCAACGTGAAAGTCACATTAAATTCACCTTTTACTCTTCCTTTTTCATTAAATTTTACCAAATTTTGATTGGTTCATTCCATTTGACTTTTCAAACACTTAAGCATTTTGACTTTTCAACATTTCAAACCTAATCTTTTCAATTCTCTTCTTCCTTTTGTCTTTCAACGTGAAAGGCTTCATCAACAACCACTTTCCATTCAATTTTTCCTAACATTTTCCTATTGGTTGATAACACTTTGACTTTTCAAAATTTTAACTTTTCAAACAACCCTTTTGACTTGTCAACTCTCTTCTTCCCATTGCATTATTTCTAAACCTTTCATTACTAAACATAATCCCTCTAAACTTTTAATGTTAGGCCTATACGCGTTATAGGAAAATCTCGGATGTTACAATATTCAAGAGAGAATATTTGAGAAATGTTTGGAGGTGTGAATTTGAATTTAGGGGGAGGGCGATTTTTATAGGAGAGGAGAGGCCTGCTGGTCCGACGACTAGCCGGCCTCTCCTTTGTTTTTTAATAAAAAAACTAGAGGTCTGCTGGTCCGATCAGACCAGCCAGCCTCTCGCCGTGCCTAAAACAAAAAACCACCAATTTTTTCTTTTTTTGCCTATTTTACAAATATCTTTCCTTTTTTTTCCTAAAACCAAAGATGTTTTCTTTTTTTGCCTATTTCCTAAACATCAATCTCTATTCTGCATTTTTCCCTTAAATTAATTTCAAATAGTTGCCTCAAGATTTGACTTCCACAGATTGTTCAGGGTATCCTTTACGGGTGTTCACAACTGAGATCCCGTTGTCTGCAATTGTGTATCAAAATTTTAACACTCTAGATGGGGTTCCGTGGATTCCACCTGCCTTGTGTTGTGGGTGTCACAGCCAAGACACTTCTTGGGATTGCGTGTCTCCAAATTCAACCTGGTGTATGCACTTGATCTCTGGATACCCACGTAGAGTAATCTTCAAAATTTCAAATGAGTCTTAAAATTTCAATTCTACCATTTGAGGCATAGACTCAATAAATATATTAGTACATCTAAATACCTACTTTTAAGGGTATTTCCAGGTGTATATAGCTTGAGCCCATAAACTATTTAAACAAACATTGAAATAACAATTTACATGAATGATCATTAATAACTTTGAAGAATATAACAATTAGTACACTAACAATTATTTTTAATATCAATTAAGCTAATAGATAAATCTAAAAAGGACATCCATCTCAACAACATTGAAGCTGAAACCGTTTCCAAAAAAAAAAAAGATAGAGATATGCATTCCTTAGAATAGACTTCACAATGCCAGTCATTATTGCAGCTGACCTAACCACCATAGAAGAAAAGAATTCTTGAGAATCGTTCAAGACTACAAGAAAACTTTAGGATAGTCAATTGTAGAATCAAAGGAATAAGCTCATCTATTTGCATACACAAAAATTGCATGATGACGATTGTAGAGGGACTATTTGAGCACCAACGCCGACTGAATCCTATCTTGAAAGAGGTAATAAAGAAAGAAATTATCAAATGGTTGAATGCATGAATCATTTAATTGATCTTTGAAAGTAAATGGGTCAATTTGATTCTATGCATTCCAAAAAAATGTTGTAAGACTATAATCAAGAACAAAAAATAAGTACATCCCAACAAAGATGGTGTCCGAATGACATGATTGGATGAACTATAGGAAGGTCAACAAGCCAACCTGAAAAGATCATTTCCCAATGTCATTCATAGATCAAATGCTAAATAATTAGCTGGACATGATTCTTCTGTTTTCTAGATGGATAGTCCACTTATAACCAAATTGCCATAAACCCTGAAGATGAAGAAAAGATCACACTCACGTGTCCTTATGGGACATTTGCTTTCACGAGAATATCATTTGCACTCTTTAATGCTCGGACTATATTTCATAGATGCATGATAGCGATATTCTCACACGTGGTAGAGCAGACAATTAAGATTTTTATAGACAACTTCTCAATTTTTGGAAACTCATGCGATGACTGCCTCAAGATTTTTAAAATTGTGTTGCAAAGATGCAAGGAAACAAATCTAGTGTTAAATTTGAAAAATGTAATTTCATGGTCCAGGAAGGAATTGTGCTTGGTCACTAGATTTAAAAAAGAAACTGAAGTTGATAAAGCAAAACTGAAGACTATGGAGAAACTTCTAACATGGAGAAACTTCTACCTTTCACTTCGGTAAAAGGAGTTAAAAGTTTGATGGGACATATTGTACTCTACAGATAGGGATGGGCGTGGTCCAAGTCAGTTCAGTTTTTCGTCGGAATCGAAAATGAAGCCGGACCACGCCTTTCGGGATTTAAAGAAAAAACCTGAAACCAGCCCCGGGAGGAACCAAGACCGGACTGAAACTGGACCGAATTTTTCAGTCCAGTCCCAGTTCCTCCCATGTAATAAATTTTTTTTTTTTCTATTTTGTAAACAATTAGAAATACTCAATCCAACGTCCAAAATTAATGCAATATTTTAAAAGTGCAAACCAAATAGTAAATCCAACTATCTAACAATTAACATACAAACTAAATCCAACTATCCAACATTAAAATGAAATCTAGAAAACTAAATCCAACATTCAAAATAAATGCAATACTTTAAAAATACAAACCAAATAGTAAATCCAACTATCTAATAATTAACATACAAACTAAATCCAACTATCCAATATTAAAATAAAATCTAAGAAACTAAATTCAACGTAAAAAATAAATGCAATACTTTAAAACTACAAACCAAATAATAAATTCAACTATCTAACATAAAAATGAAATCTAAGAAACTAAATCTAATATCCAAAATTAATCCAACAGGCAACAACTTTAAAAATACAAACCAAACAGTTGGAACCATATCAAATTATCGATGTATCATCTTCTTCAGACTTTTTATCCGTAGTAGAATCTGCAAAATAAAAATATTAAAGATATTACTAAATCATTAGAGATAAACATGTGAAACAAATAAATATTAGAATGTTCGATTATTCTTTAATACTCGAAATCGTACTGTCATCGAAATCATCGTCAATGTTTTTTGAAATTTTAAAAGGATTGAATGTTCGGTACCCTGCTGTAGTAATTTCAAACTAAAGACTTAGTTCTTTTTTAGTTCACATGCGAGTTTTCACTATGAGAAGAATCCATCTATTCAGACACAAATTTATACAAAAAAAAAAACACATATATTCATAAACTAGAATAATAACGGCTGGACTAACAAATATCAAAATACTAAATAATTGTTGAAATCTTTCTACGTAACAATAATAAAAGTTACAAAACTATCCTAAAACAGATTAAGATCACAAAAGGGTTAGTAAATAAGTTATCAATAATTGAACGGCTTCATTTATGCCTCATTTATGCCTCAATTGATTCCTGACTTGGTGTTAATGTACTAATTTTCTCATGCATAAATAAACTACAACATCAATTCAATTGAGGCAGAAAATCAATTTTGGTAAACACATAAAATCAATTTTTATAATCAAAATCAATTTGATTGTGCTTACTGGTTAATGCTTACGGAAGCCTGAACTTAGCTCCTCCAACAGTGCAACTGCAAATGTGAGGTTGCAATGAGTCTTCGGCCTTCGGCTTGCTGCAAATCGCGCAGGGCAGCGCGCAGTTGGTTCATACTTCGGCGAAGGAAGGTGGGACTGCGCGAGGTTGGTTTGAACTTCGGTGTGACCGTGCGAGGTTGGTTCGGACTTCGGCAAAGGAACTGGCATCGGTGACTTGGTCGTAGTAGCAGACTCTGGCCATTTGGCGTGGCTTGGTTGGCATCTAGGTCTCTGTGATTTGGCGAAGGAAGAATCGAAGAAGGCAAGAAGGTGTCCCACGGTTTTTCGGTGACTCAGTTTTAGGTTTCAAAAGTCAAAATTGAAACTAGTTTAGGGTTTTCCAGTTTTGAACGGTCCGGTCCATAGGTTTTTCTGGATTATTGTATCAGGTCCGTGGATCGGACCATGTCCCACGATTTCTTGGTGGGCAGAACTGGTCCCGGACTGAAAAAGTTTGAGTACCGATCAAAACTCCCGATTCAATCCGCTTCCTTCTGAGCCAGTTTTTCCCACCCCTATCTACATATGTTTTATCAAAGATTTTCTCTAAAATTCAAAACCTCACCACAACTTGCTAGAAAGGACAATAAATTTGATTTTGACAAGGAAAGCTTGGAAGTTTTTCTTGCACTTGAAAAGAAACTAGCTACAACCCTTATCATTGTGACACCTGACTACACCTTCTATTCGAAGTTATGTGTGATGCAAGAGACTATGTAGTTAGAGCAGTTTTCAGGCAACAAAGAGACAAAATATTCTATGCAATCTACCGTGCAAGCAAAACATTAAACGAGGCTCAACAGAACTACATCACCCATTGAAAAGGAGTTGTTGATAAAGTTTTATGAATTTGATAAATTCAGACCATACATCTTTGAATCAAAAGTGATCGTGTACATAGATCATGCAACAATTAAATTTCTCATTTCAATAAAAGACGTGAAGCTTGCATTGATAAGATGGATTCTATAGCTACAAGATTTTGACTTAGAAATTAGTATAGAAAAGGTCCAGAGAACAAACTAGCGATCTCCTTTTGTGACTCACAGAGCAAGAGATAGCAATTGAGAATATATTAATCAATAAGAAATTCCATGATGAACCGTTGCTCGCCATTCAAGAAAAAGAAATACCTAAACACTGTTGAATTTAGGCTTAGTGTGGAACAACCTATTTGCTACTTTGGTACTTTATTTATAGTTCTTGCATTCTAGATGACAATCGGACATTCTAAAAGGATTAATGATGCATCTTCTTGGGGTAGTGTGGTCTCAGTGTAAATTACTCGTCAACTATATCATGCCTCCTGATCTAAACTTTCACAAGAGAAAAAAAAAATCCACATGAGATAAGATTCTATCTATGGAACAAGCCATATCTGTTCAGAGACTACATTGATAAGATCATTCAACGTTGCATTCCGAATAAAGAAATTGAAGACGTTCTAAGACATTGTTGTTAGGATTAGACGCAATAATCCACCTGTAACGAATGATCGAGAATACAAAAAAGAAACAACACACAGATTTATAGTGGTTCACTCTCGTTGTGAGAGCTACGTCCACTGGCCGCTGACAGATTTCACTAAGATCAAAAACGAGTTACAAAGGTTTTGCCTCACACTCTCAGTTACTCTCACTTATCACTCGATAACCTAAATATGTCTTTATATACTAGACGATTTAGGGTTACAGAATAACAGGGTACATAATGACTAAAATACCCCTAAACCTAAATTAGGCTCCATAACTCAACAATCTCTCACTTAGAGACTAATCTCATCATCTCTCCATCTGTAGCGGCTTCATTTCAATGTCTCATCCAAGAAGTCCGACTGAAGTTGCGCACAACTTCAGCTTCTCACTCGTCACTGCTTTCGTCAACATATCAGCTGGATTCCGACTTCCTTGGATCTTCTCAAGCACTAATACTCCATCTTCTAAGGCGCATCTTATGAAGTGATAACGTACCTGTATATGCTTTGTCTTGCCATGATAAATCGGATTCTATGCCAAATAGATGGCACTTTGGCTGTCACAATGCAATACACTCTCATCGTAGTTTTGGCCTAACTCGCGTAAAAGAGGCTGCAACCACATCATCTCTTTTACGGCTTCTGTCACTGTAATATACTCGGCTTCACAACTAGAAAGAGCAACGACATCTTGAAGTCTTGAAACCCAACTGATTGCGGTATCACCCAAAGTGTAGACATACCTAGTCCTGCTCTTACTACTGTCAATATGACCACCATTATCAGCATCAACGTATCCATCTAGACCCAAGTCTGATTTTCGAAAACATAAAGCGAACTTTAAACTTCCCTTCAAGTATCGCAAGATCCATTTTACGGCTTCCCAAAGTTTCCTTCCTAGATTACTCATAAACCTGCTGACAACTCCCACTACATGTGCAATGTCTGGTCGTCTGCAAACCATCGCGTACATAAGACTACCAACAACAGAGACATATGGAACAATAGCCATGTAGTCATTCTCTTCATCGGTCGAAGGTGACTGATCTTTGGATAGTCTGAAATGACTAGCCAACGGTGTAGTGACTGGCTAAGCATCGTGCATCTTGAACCTACTAAAAACCTTCTTTACGTACTCTTCTTGTGACAGTTTGAGAACCTCCTTATCCCTGAAGATCCTCATCCCAAGGATTTGTTTTGCAACACCCAAATCCTTCATTGCAAACTCTTTAGATAACTTCCTCTTCAGCCTGTCAATCTCATGCAAGCTTGCTCCAGCAATCAACATATCATCAACGTAAAGGAGCAGAATAATAAAGGAATTATCAAACCTTTTGATGTAGCAGCAGTGATCGGCTTCACATCTCACAAAGCTGTTATTTTTCATGAAGCTATTAAGCCTTTTGTACCATTGTCTTAGAGCCTGTTTCAAACCGTACAAGCGCTTCTGAAGCTTACACACAAGCTCCTCTTTATCTTTCACCTCGAAACCTTGTGGTTGCCGCATGTAGATCTCTTCATCTAAATCACCGTGAAGAAAAGCAGTTTTCACGTCCATCTGTTGAAGATGAAGGTCTTCTTTCACAACCAAACCCAAGACAGTTCTGATCGTCGTCAACTTCACCACTGGTGAGAAAATCTCGGTGTAGTCAATACCTTCCTTTTGTTGGAAACCTTTGACAACCAACCTAACCTTGTATCGCTTGCTCCCATCATGTTCATCTTTAATTCAGTAAACCCACTTGTTGTGCAGTGCTTTCTTACCCTTAGACAACTCAGCTAATTGTCAAGTTTGATTTGATTTCAATGAGTCCATCTCATCTTTCATGGCTGCCTCCCACTTAATCGAATCATCAGACTGTGCTGCTTCCTCATAATATTCTGGTTCACCTGCGCCGGTCAGCAGGATGTAATTAAGAGACGGAGACCATCTATGGACTGGTTTGCTGATTCTAGATGATCTTCTCAGTTCTGCAATCGACGTTTGCGGATTTACCTCTGGAGCCACATTCTCGTCAACTTCTTCTTCAACAACACCCCGAGTTTCTTCAACAGTCAGACTATTATCACCTGAAAAATTTCTAAAGTTGACCACAGTAGACTCTTTCAATATAGAACTCCCACTGCTAGAAGTCTTTCTAACAGCATCTTTGTAAAGAACCTGTTCGTTGAAGATGACGTTCCTACTGCGAATAATCTTCCAATTTTGATTATCCCAGAAACGATAACCAAACTCGGTGTCACCATAACCAATAAGAAAACACTTATTAGATTTCGAATCAAGCTTGCTTTTATCAGAAACATCAATATGAACATATGATAAGCAACCAACAACTTTCAAAAAAGAAAAGTTTACCTTTTCACCTCTCCAAACTTCTTCTGGAACTTTGAAATCTAGAGGTACAGAGGGTCCTCTATTGATCAGGTAGGCTGTTGTGCTGACTGCATCTGCCTAAAAGGTTTTAGGCAGCCCGGCGTGCAATCTCATGCTCCTTGCACGCTCATTCAGCATTCTGTTCATCCTTTCAGCTACTCAATTCTCTTGAGGCATTCGAGGAATAGTTTTATGCATCTTGATTCTATTTATAGCACAATACTCTCTGAAATATGCATTGATGTACTCGCCTCCGTTGTCGGACCTCAAACACTTCACTTTCAGATTCGTTACATTCTCAACCAAAGCCTTTCACTTCTTGAAAACACTGAATACATCAGACTTGTTCTTCATAAAGTAGACTCAAACTTTTCTTGTTGAATCATCTATGAACGTCACGTAGTAGTATGATCCACCAAGAGAAGAAACGGGTGCGGGTCCCCACACGTCAGTGTGAACCAATTCCAGTTTTTCTTTTTTCAGCTCTTTCCCAACTTTTAAGAAAGTGACACGTTTCTGTTTCTCAAAAATACAGCTTTCACACAGCTGATGTTCGACAGACTTCAACTCCAAAATCTGACCACTCTTGACAAGAAGTTTCATTCATTTCTCGCTCATGTGGCCCAACCTGCAATGCCACAACTCTGTGTTCTTCGAACTATTAACAACAGCAACTGTGTCTCTGCATATAGAAGTCATGTATAAGGTTCATGTTTTCTGACCTCGAGCGACTACCATCGCTCCTTTAGTTACCTTCCAAGTACTGGTTCCGAAACTGACATTATGACCTTCACTATCAAGCTGTCCAACTGAAATTTTACTGATCTTCCAAACAGAATCGTTTGCCATATTCAGTTTGATGTCACCGATGCACACAATATCCAGTTGCTCACCATCTGCAAGGTAGACATTCCCATAATTTCCAGCCATATAATTCTCCATTAATTCCTTGTGTGCGGTGGTGTGAAACGACGCTCCCGAGTTCAAGACCCATGAGTCTATCGGGCTGTCAACTAAAAGAAGCAAAGCATCAGTGATGTCTACCGTTACTGCATTTGCTGTATCACCTTTGTCATTTCCGTTCTTCTTCAGTCCTCTGCAATCCTTCTTCATGTGGCCCTACTTACCACAATTCCAGCACTCAAGTGTTCGCCGGGACTTAGACTGACCCCTTTCATTTTTTGACTTGGATCTGGATTTGCCCCTACCCCGGTTGGAGTTTCTCTCATTATTTCTTCCTCTGATTTCAACATTTAGAGCTAAGCTTTTCGATGTTGTACCAGATTCAATTTTACGAACTTTCTCGGCAAGAATACAATCCCTCACATCGGTGAATACCAATTTTACACTTCCGACTGAATTACCGACTGCTGCCCTCATAAGCTCCCAACTATTCGGTAGAGATGCCAACAAAATTAGGGCATGAACCTCATCCCCAAAATCAATGTCCACATATAGCAATTGATTCACAATCGTATTGAATTCCCTTAAATGTGTTGCGACAAAAATACCATCAATCATCTTCAGATTAAAAAGCTTCTTCATAAGAAATACCTTATTATTCGCAGAAGGTTTCTCGTACATATCAGATAGAGCCTTCATCAGACTTGCGGTTGTCTTCTCCTTCACCACGTTGTAAGCAACGCTTTTGGCTAGCGTCAATCGGACGACTCCCAAAACCTGTTTGTCAAGGAGATTCCATTCACTGTCTTCCATCTTCTCTAGTTTCACACTCAAAGGAAGATGAAATTTCTTTCCGTATAAGTAATCCTCAATTTGAACGCAAAATCTGTCCCATCAAATTTTCCAATACCGTGTCCTGTGCTATCGTCGCCTGCCATCGTTATCAAAAAATTCCGTTTAAAAAATCAAAATAAATCCTATAAAATATTCCGAACCAACAAAAAATGCCCAATAAACCAATAATTTTCTGATTAACTATTCAACCCAATACTCAATCCAAGTCCGCCCAAAAACAGATAATTTTATTCCCAAAAATATCCCAAAAAACTTGCTGTTAGTCAAAGACCAAAATTCAGTGGATCCGATTGAACTCAGATCGGAGTTGAAGAATGGGCGGCGGCGGCGGCGATTCTTCTCGAGTCTGCGTCGGAGCGACTGGGCGCTGCACTATTCGTCGTCGGCCATGCGGTGGGTTCTGATCGGCGCTTGGCTGTTTGCGCGACAATTCTGCGAACTGGGGAACAGCGCTTCTCCTCTCTCGGCGTCTTCTGTGTGTGACGCACGGCGGTTAAGGCTCGGAGAGGCGGCCGAAAAAAACTTCTTCTGAACAGCAATGGCAGCGACAATGCTTCTGTCAGACGATGGACGGCGACTGAAGAACGGCCGGTGTTTCTCCTCTGTTCTTCGCCCTTCGCTGCGAGCTAATCTGTTTTTCTTCTCGAAATTACAAACCTGAAATCGATCGATACCCTTCGAAGAATGATTTTCGAAAAACCGCTTCAACTTGAAACTCTGATACCAGTTGTTAGGATTAGACGCCCAAATCCACCTGTAACGAACGATTGAGAATACGAAAAAAAAAAACAACACACAAATTTATAGTGGTTCACTCTCGTTGTGAGAGATACGTCCACTAGCCGCTGACAGATTTCACTAAGATAAAAAACGAGTTACAAAGGTTTTGTCTCACACTCTCAGTTACTCTCACTTATCACTCGATAACCTAAATACGTCTTTATATATTAGACGATTTAGGGTTACAGAATAACAGAGTACATAATGACTAAAATACCCCCAAACCTAAATTAGGCTCCATAACTCAACAATTGTCACTCTTTAGAGTACGCTAGTAATTTCAGCGAGATAGAACAGTCGCCAAAGTACTCTAGTCCATTTTTTATTGGGCGACAAGCTTTAAGGACGCACATCATTTCGTCGCTCGCTATGATTGATGTCAAAGGGTGGAAACATTTCAAAAAACAAGAAATGCCCCTAAAGTCAATTTTGGAAGTGGAGCTTTTTGCTGTGTGGGGTATTGACATCATGCGTATCCTAGTGAGCGTACACTACATCTCTAAGTGGTTTAAAGTTGTTGCACTACTGGTGAACAATGCTCAAGTGGTTGTCAATTTTTCTGAAGAAAAACATTTTCACTCGTTATGGCACTCACGCAATCATTACTGATAAAGATACACACTTCTGCAACCAGAATTTTGAAATACTTCTGACAAAGTAATATGTAAACGATAAGATTGTCACAATCTATTATCCTCATACCAATGGATCAACCAAAGTTTCAAATCAAGAAACTACGAGAATTTTGGAGAAAATAATGAACTTGACAAGAAAAATTTTGTCTAGAAAATTAGATGATGCTGTAAGGGCGTACCACACTGTATTTAAAACTCAAATAAGAATATCTCCCTATACGTTAATTTTTGGCAAAACATGATATCTAGTGGTTGAAGTAGAGCATACGCTCAAATCAGCAAAGTTCTTGTTTGCCTGTTAATTTAATCATTAGATTTATTAAATTTCTCTTATATGTAGAAGTAGGTTAATTGTCTTTCATAAAAGTTGTCAACATTCAAAACCATCATGAAAAAATCAACTGGATTGGAAACAACACATCATATTGGAAGAAAAAACACTCATCGGATTGGAAACAAAACACATAGAAGAGCAAGAAAGACCTATACAGAAACAAGACACTTATCAGATTGGATAAAAAAAACAATTCACAAAGGGCGAAAGGATCAGATGAGCAACCTGAACCAGGAGGTTTAGGCGGGGGTGGGAATTGCTTCCTCGACGGAGGAAAGCATCATCAACGACATTGCATCCGTATAGAAAGAGAGAAAAGAGGAGAAGAAGAAGAAAATCAGCAACCTCAGGCCGGAGATTTGGGCAGGGGTTGTAATCGCTTCGTCAGCGTAGGAAAACATATACCATAGTCGACAGAGTAGTAGGGAGCGAAAGAAAAATGAAACTTGGATTGAGAAGTAATGGGAGGAATGATGGGACGATTGTGAAATTTGTGTTCCCCATGCAGAAATGATGAAATTGCAGGGTCAATTTTACGTCCCCGCTGCAAAGAAAGGAAAGGAGGGAAATCTACAGAAGAGAGCTTCACGAAGGAAGGGGAGTCCTGACATAGTCTTTTTCTTTTTTTGGTTTAAATTTTTATTTATTCAAGGGTAAAATGTATTTTTTGGACTGAACTATCAGATGAGTGTAAAAAATAGATTAAACTTTGTTTTTATGCAAGAAATAGCTCCAAGCATTGAAAATGGATAAAATATGGCTTTCCGGCAAACCGTGTACCACCCGCGGGGAGTGATCTGAAGAGAACGGGTTGCCGCGTGCGGAGAACAGCAACCCGTGTTCCCTCGGGGACATTTCAGAGGGTGAAAATCCTCCCCATGCACGTGCGCCTCACGTTCGCAGGGGAGTCTTTACCCTCTAAAATGTCCCCGAGGGGACACGTGTTGCCGTTTTCCGCACGCGGCAACCCATTCTCCCCGATGAGGTATTTCAGAGGGTGAAAACCACCCGCGAACGTGAGGCGCACGTGCACGGGTTGGGGGGGGGGGGTCTTCACCCCACAAGCGCCCGTGACGGAAAACGGGTTGCCGTTCAAAAATATCAGTTTTTCAATAAGAAATACTTTTTTGTCTAGATTTTATTATTATCTTACAATAAGTCTCATTTATTAACAAAATTAATTAATTTCTCATATAAAATAAAAAAAATGTGGATAATAATATCAATGACATGTAACAGTCTACAATTTGATCCTCAAATCCCATAAACATTTCCAAACTTGACACAACATAATTGTTTCAAAAACTACCCTCCAATATGTGATTCAGATACTACCACAAACACCACACGCCAGAAATATTAGAATTTAATGTTGAAACAACAAATACATAACAAAAAGTTGATACCACAGTTAAGTCAAATACTATAAAAAAATTGGGCAAAATATTTCCTAAGAATAAATCAGAAATTTTACAAATTCTGGATTTATAAGTGTAACAAAGTCCATATATAGATATAATATACATCACACCTTCCCAAAAATCTAAAACCCTCTTTGGCCAAAATGCTCCGATAGTAAAACAAGAGATAAGGTTGAACATCCTAACGATCACCCACCAAAGAGTTGGTTTTCCACCTATCAAGATCCTTCGTAAGAATTATAAGCTAAGATAACAAATGTTTCGAACTATAATCTAAGCCGCGGTGGAAAGAATTTAGATTCAAAGAAGAAACAAGTATTGATCAGGATAAAAAAAAAGGGGGGGCTAATTTTCAGAGACTATGGCAAACGTACTTACCAATTCCACTATGGTGATGACGTCTGACAGAGTTTCCAACAAATGGAACTTGATCCACCACACACCGTGAAGGCTGCTAATATTGGAAAAGCCCACACTTTTTTACACAAAATTGAATCGTTTAGAATCACGAAGATATAAAAGTAGATAGTTTGATTCCAACTTTAGGTTAAAAAACTTAATTTTTTAATTAATTACAATATAGCTAATCTCTTCTAATTATTTAGGTTAAAATTATCAAATTTTCATAAATAAACTAAATATTATGGACAATTAAGTTTAGAGTCACGTGGATAAAAAAATTAAGTTTTTCAACCTAAAGTTGGACCATCCGGTCGTGCTTTTGGTTCCCATTCCCATTATCATATGGGTTTTGGTGTCCAAATAGAAGATGAGGTGTCGAGAAGAGTGATTGCTGGGTCAAAGGGATGCACGGTGAAAGATTCGGCTGTCTCTCCCCACTTCCTCGCGGAGAGCGTCGGAGTCCCCTTGATACTCGTCGGCGACAAACAGGGGATTTCTCTCCCTGAGTAGACCTAACTTTTTTCGACGAAGGGTGGGTTTCATGGATCAAAAAGGCTGAGCGGCAAGCACTACAATCGGCTAGGCCGTGTCAATCCAGATAACAGAGCTCATATAATTTCTGAATTTTAGATTGGCAAAGCATAAGTAGGGGTGGGCAAGAGTTCGGTTCGGTTCGGTTTTGGACCAAACAGAACCGAAATCATCGGTTTCGGTTTCGATTTCGATTTTCAAACCAAAAACCGAAACCGAAACCGATTGACTTATACCAGACCCGAACCAAACTTTTCGGTTTCGGTTCGGTTCTGGTCGGTTCCTGCTTTTTTGACCACGTTGACCAGGCTGCTTCACTCCACGACTCCTTGCTGGGCCCTAGCTGCTGCCTCTTCCTGGAAGTCAGTTGTTCTTTCCAAGAAGCTTATTCATCTTCATAACAAATCTTTTGAATTTTGATGCAGCAAATATTTAGGATAAAAGAAATACCGAATTACTAACAAAAACAGAAACAATCTAACAACATTCAAAATTTTGAAAGACAGAAAACAGATTACATAGCACAATCATTGTAGCGACCCTATTTACTGTACCCAATTTCCGTACATATTTTTCGTTTTCTTTTCTACTTAGCGTTTATGCGGAAAACAATTTGAAACAATTTAAAATCAATTGAATAAAACATTTAAAACAATTAAAACTATTATTTAAAACTATAATTAAAACAATTTACAAATAAAACAAAAGGGAGGGCAGAATCGTCATTCTGCCGAGAAGGAAGAGGAGCAACCGATCGCTGGCAGCGATTGCTGCCCAGCGCTCGATCGTTGCAGCGACCGATCGCTGCTCCAGCGATCGGTCGCTGCACGCTCTGGATGATTTTTCCAGAGCGCGGCGATCCATTAGTTGCTCTCTGGAAATCTGAAATCCCAGAGAGCAAACTCCATGCACTTCAGCCTACATATGCACTCTAAACACTTCATCAAAACTTAACTCACTTCGCAATTTATCAATCCCAACTAAACGGCCTAAACATATATTAAACTTTCGTAAAAACGAACTGCGTGGGTACGTTTAAAAATTGACAATCCCTCCTGTTTTAAATTACCACACAGTTCCAATGAAAACTTTATAAAAGCAGCTTATAAAACAGGTTTCCAAAAACGTTTAAAACATCAAACATAAACTTATCTACTATCAGAGCCAAGCATCCTAAAATGTTCTAACTTTATATATATTTTACTCAAAATAACCCAATACCCTCAAAACACCATACATACGTCCCCACGGGTCGGGTTGAGCATCGACTGCGCCAGCACACCCACGCGAGCCATCCTCCTTCAACGGCCTCATTCCTCAGGTGGAGGGATCTCATCCTCACCTGCCTCAAAGTCACCTACACCATACATACACACTATGAGATAAAAATCTCAGTAAACTCTACGTAAATGCCTATGCATGATTATGTATGCTCGATGCTATGAAAACAGTCCATGTCAGTTCATATATCAGTACGTGTCAGTCTATGGTTATCAGAAACGCTCGACAGATAGATAGGGCACGTCCAGCGGTTAGACAGCCCACACCATCTGAAGGGAGGGAAACCCGCTCACCACGGAACGCCAGGTCTAAACCTCATCCCCGATAACCCCATGTCATGGTTGTTTACTATGATGCTTTACTTGCCTTTACATGTATGTTCTTTTCATGAAATCCGTGCATAAATTCATTTTCATGATGTTTTAAAAAACCATGATGCGTGAACAGTTCAATATAACATAAAGTAAACAATCACATGTGTACCATTCAAGACGATAACCAAACACATATGTACCATCAAGACAATAAACAAATAACATATAAAAACAACTAATCCTAACTACCCAAACCAAAAAGATTTAAACAAACAAATCCTCAAGGTTCCTCAAGACGACTTCGACGTACGGTGTAGGCCAATCGGCCAGAGTAAGTCACAAGAACTTACCTCGTGTCCGTTGCAGCTCAAACTTCGTCTACGAGCGTTGTTCACCTACGGCAATTCACAACGATTATCAATCCAACGCGTCTAAACTTCTAATCGTCCGAATTTAATAAAATCCTTAACTAAGGAAATTTTCTAAAGCGTTAATCCAATTTATTGAGTTATTTCATCTAGCAATACACACTCGGCACCTTAGATCCTAAATTACGAGTTTTTCCCTAAATCTCGAATTTTTACAAAATCTAACATTCGTCCTAAATCAATTAAATTCGTCCAATAACGTTCAATACGTTCACTATATCCTTAATTACAGGCAAACCTATTGGTTTCGAACCCTAAATCGGATTTCTAACATAAACCCTAACGAAAACCCTAATTGTTCAAATTCCGTAAAAATCAAAATAAATGCTCTAAGATCGTAGATTCATACCTAGGGCGTCGATTGGAGGAGAAAACGTGAAGAAAACGAGACGATCGGGAGACGAATCGGAGGTCGGAATGTCGAAGGATCGTCGATGGCAGAGAGAAAGGAGCTCTCTGGTTTTTCACGCGACAGAGGAGAAGTGAAGAAGAAAGAAAGGTTTTGTTATTTTATAATATTGATTTGGCAAATTACCGTTTTGCCATTCCTTTGATTTTCTATTTGTTTCGTCCTTCGTTTCATTAATTGGCTAACTATTCGGTTTCTCCAAATCTCCTTATTTCACCAATAAATCTATCTTATTATTTGAGTTCTATTAAAACTGTCCATTCGCAAAACGGACCTCATTTACTATTTTTACTAAAACGTCTTTTATATTACGAGAAACTTAATTACTCGAAATATAGCGTTATTACTCCGAAAATTCTCGTAAATTCCTTAAAATTTCTATTAATCGTTAGGATTGCAATAAAGCTCTCTTTTCGCAAAACGGACTTGATTTGACATATTTACAAAAATGCCATCATATAATATAATATTAATATCCCGTAAAACTGGGTATTACATTCCATCTACCTTATTTAGAATTTTGTCCACAAAATTAAATCATACAAACAACTCAGGATACTTAGCTATCATATCCTGCTGTCGCTCTCACGTAGCCTCTTCCACCTCGTGGTTCCGCCATAGGACTTTAACTAGCGGAATCTCTTTGTTGCGTAAGACTTTAATGGAAGACTCCAAAATACGTATCGGCCTCTCCTCGTAAGTCAAGGTAGGTTGTACCTCGATCTCTGTTGCTTCCACGGCATGTGATGGATCACGCAAACACTTCCGAAGCATGGACACATGAAATACGTCGTGGATACTCTCCATAGAAGCCGGAAGCTCTAATCTGTACGCCATCTTCCCGATCCTCTTCAGAATAGGAAAGGGCCCCACATAACGAGGGTTCAACTTACCCCTCCTTCCAAATCTCATGACGCCCTTAAACGGAGAAACCTTAAGGTAAACCTCATCACCTTCTTCAAACTCTAGCTCTCTCCGTCTCGTGTCAGCATAGTTCTTCTGTCGGCTCTGAGCTATCTCAATACGTTGTCGGATAACGGCAATCTTCTCTGCCATTTGCTGCTAGAATCTCTGGACCAACGATGCTGGCCTTGCCAACCTCGTCCCAATACAACGGAGACCTACACTTCCGTCCATACAGCGCCTCGTACGGAGCCATGCCAATCGTAGCCTAGAAACTGTTGTTGTACGAGAACTCAATCAGAGGCAAATATCGGCTCCACGATCCCTGAAACTCCAGCACACACGCTCTGAGCATATCCTCAAGAATCTGATTCGTCCTCTCTGTCTGACCATCAGTCTGAGGATGAAATGTCGTGCTGAAATTAAGCTGAGTCCTCATAGCTTTGTGCAGACTCTTCCAGAACTTCGATGTAAATCTCGGATCTCTGTCTGAGACAATCGAAACTGGCACACCGTGAAGTCTAACAATCTCCTGCACATAGAGCTCAGCGAGCTGATCCATAGAAGACGCCATCTTCACAGATAAGAAGTGAGCCGACTTCGTCAATCGGTCCACAATAACCCATATGTCGTCATGGCCCTTCGTCGTCCTCGGGAGCCCCACAATGAAATCATGGAGATCTGCTCCCATTTCCACTCCGGAATCGGCAGTGGCAATAATGTTTCGGCCGGTCTTTGGTGCTCTGTCTTTACCTGTTGACAGACTAGACAAGTCTCGACGTACTTGGCGACCTCTCTCTTCATATTTGGCCACCAGAAGTGTTGCTTTAAATCCCGGTACATCTTGGTACTTCCCGGGTGCACAGAATATGCCGAAGAATGTGCCTCGGCCAATATCTCCTTCTTCAGATCGTCGTCGTTAGGCACGTACCACCTATGCCTGAACTTCAGAATACCATCATCCGATAAATGGAAATCCAACGAGTCTCCCAACGTCATACTCAATCGAAGCTCCTCACACTCCGTATCATTCTGCTGAGCTTCGCGTATCCTATCCAGAATGGTCGGCCTGAGAGAAATGTTGGTGAGCATACTGGACAACTCTGCCACTATCTCCACATCGAACTTCTCGATCTCAGACCGCAGCGTAACTGACATCGCTGCTAGTGAAGGCCGACTCGTAGAAGGCACTCTACTCAAAGCATCAGCAACCTTGTTCGCCTTTCCTCAATGGTACTTGATATCAAAATCATAATCTTTGACGAACTCGAGCCATCGTCTCTGTCGCATATTCAGCTCCTTCTACGTAAATAAATACTTCAAGCTCTTGTGATCGGAAAATATCTCACACTACTGCTCATATAAATAATGTCTCCATATCTTCAGTGCGAAGACCACAGCTGCTAACTCAAGGTCGTGCGTATGGTAATTCTGCTCGTACGGCTTCAACTGCCGAGAAGCATAAGCAATAACTCTTCCCTTCTGCATCAATACACAACCGAGTCCAACTCCAGACGCATCACAATAAATACTGAACTTGTTACCTTCTACAGGTAATGTCAATACTGGAGCGGTGGTCAATCTCTACTTTAACTCCATAAAACTGCTATAACAAGCAGACGACCATATAAATCTCTCGTTTTTCCAAGTCAATCGTGAAAGAGGAACTGCGATCTTTGAAAATCCCTCTATGAACTTCCTATAATAACCAGCTAATCCGAGAAATCCACGCACCTCACGTACGTTCTTCGGCTGTGGCCAATCTCTGACCACCTGAATTTTGCTCGGATCCACAGAAACTCCATCCTGCGAGATAATATGGCCAAGGAAGCTCACTCTGTCTAGCCAAAACTCGCACTTTGAAAACTTTGGATACAGCTGGCGTTGACTCAGAATCTGTAAAACAATCCTCAGATGGTTCTCGTGTTCTTCTTTCGTCTTAGAGTAGATCAGGATATCGTCGATGAAAACCACCACGAACTTGTCCAAGTACTCCTTGAAGACACGGTTCATCAAATCCATGAACGCTGCAGGGGCATTAGTGAGTCCAAAAGACATGACAAGGAACTCAAAATGCCCATACCTCATTCGGAACGCCGTTTTCTGTACATCTTCCTTCCGGACTTTCAACTGATAATAACCCGAGCGTAGGTCAATCCTGGAAAATACTCGGGCACCCTGCAACTGATCAAACAAGTCATCGATCCGGGGCAGTGGATATTTATTCTTCACCGTCAATTTGTTCAACTCTCTGTAATCGATGCACATCCTGAGGGTCCTATCTTTCTTCTTGACAAACAGAACGGGCGCACCCCAAGGCGAAACACTGGGTCAAATAAAACCCTTCTCTAACAACTCATCAAGCTGAGTCCTCAACTCTCTCAACTCAGCTGGTGCCAACCGGTACGGGTTTTTAAACCTTGGCGCGGTATTAGGATAGACATCAATAGTGAATTCAATCTCCCGGTCCGGCGGTAACCCGGAAGATCATCGAGGAATATCTCAGAGAACTCTTTGACTATAGGAATGTCGCTCGGCCTCACTCCGCTACTGGATATCAAATACGGAGGCCAAATAAATAGAGCACGCACCTTTAAACTTCTCGTTGACCTTCATGGAATAAGAAATAGGCGATCCGCTCAATCGGTTCATCGCTTGATAAGAAAACTCGGCTTTACCCGGGGGTCGGAAGGTCACAATCCCGGATCGACAGTCGATGGTGGCGAAGTGCTGCGATAGCCAGTCCATCCCTAAGATAAGATCGTAGAACTCTATGCCCATAACGATCAGACGTGCATAGAGGGTATCGTTCCCAACTGAAACAATATTCCCCTGGACAACTTGACTTGACTGCATACGCTCTCCTGAGGGCAGCATCACACTATACTCGTACTCTGCCAACTCTGGTACTAACCTCAGTCTAGACATGCAAGCAGTCGATATGAAAGAGTGCGTAGCTCCGGTATCCATCAAAGTAAAAACAGATGTGCCCATAATCAATATAGTACCTGAGATCACAGAAGGTCGAGCCTCGTCGTCAACATCACCAGGTTCAATAAATGCAAATATCCTCGGGGTCACTCTCCTTTGATCGGTAGTCGCCCTCGGATAGTTCTGAGAAAAATGGCCGACCTCTCCACATCGGTAACAACTGTTTGTGCCCAGTCGGCAAGCGCCGTAGTGTTCCTTCTGGCACATAGGACAAACAGGCTTCTGTGTAGCTCCTTGAACTTGTTTTTCCTTGCCCCAATCATTACCTCCCTCAAGAGGTCTTTTAACACCCCTCTGCTACTGCTGGGGCTGTGCTCTAGGCTGCCAACCTCGGATCTGTGACTGAGGTCGGATCTCACGGAAGAAGCCCTTAGCTGGCTCCCTCGGTCTGACAGAATCTCTATCAACTGCCTCAATCTCAAGTGCCCTGGCCACAATCTCGTCATAGGATACATTCCGTACCCCTGATATAGTAAGGCTCCTCCGAAACTCCTGACTAAGCCCTTGCAAAAATCTGCGTACCCTGTCCTCGTTAACACTGACCTGACGTGGCGCGAATCGGGACAGTGCTTCAAACCTCCTCACATACTCAGCAATAGAACCAACCTGCCGCAACTGCATAAAATCAACGATCTTTGCCTCTCGCACGGTATGGCTAAAATACTTGTCATAGAACAACGTCTTGAATCGCTCCCATCCCATAATCGTAACATCTGCGGTCGCCTTGACAGAATCCCACCAAAATCGGGCGTCCAGTGCCAAGTGGTAGGTCACCAATGCAACCTTCTCTCCGTCCTCTATGCCAGCATGCGCCAGCATGTCCTCCATAGTTCGAATCCACTTTTCAGCTGAAGAGGGATTCGTAGACTGTCCATTAAATATAGGGGCTGGAGCTTCTGAAATCTCTCCATCCCACGGTTACCCGAAATAGCTGTCTCCCGAGCTCTAACGCCCTCTCGGTCTATCAGAGTACCCAGCTGCTGTGACTGTCTCTCCATCTGCTGAGCTTGTCGCTCCATATGCTGAGACTGCTGGGCAATAAAATCCTTGAGGGTGTCTATCGTATCATCTCGATCGTCTCGGTCATTTCCTCGACGCAACTCCTATATAAAAGTTAAGCAAACATTCTAAGAAATAGAAATCAATTAAAACTATAAACATACTTACAGTTGATGAAAGATGTCCGCGTAGTGGCTGTGCAGTCGAGCAGTCTACAGAACCGATTTTAAAACCCGGGGGCTCTGATACCATAAATTGTAGCGACCCTATTTATTGTACCCAATTTCCGTACATATTTTTCGTTTTCTTTTCTACTTAGTGTTTATGCAGAAAACAATTTGAAACAATTTAAAATTAATTGAATAAAACATTTAAAACAATTAAAACTATTATTTAAAACTATAATTAAAACAATTTACAAATAAAACAAAAGGGAGGGCAGAATTGTCATTCTGCCGAGAAGGAAGAGGGGCGACCGATCGGTGGCAGCGATCGCTGCCCCAGCAATCGATCGCAGGCAGCGATTGTAACACCCGAGTTTTTTTTGGGTTTCCGCTCCAAGGCTATTTTCGTAAATAAGTAAATTAGGTCCGTTTTGCGAGCGGATAGTTTTATCAGGACCCTAGAAATTTATGGGGATTTGTAGAAGAATAAGTGAAATTTTAGAAACCTAAATCGAGAAGAGTAATGCTACAGTTCCCGTTTTAGCCTTTTTAGTATATTAATTCGTAAAAATAGCAAAATAAGTCCGTTTTACGAAAAGAAAGTGTTATTAGGGTCCTAACGATTAATGTGAATTTGTGGAGATATACGGGATTTAACGGGATTTACGGAAGGCAAAACGGTATATTAATGTTTAATAGGAATATTATTGTACCCAATTTCCGTACATATTTTTCGTTTTCTTTTCTACTTAGTGTTTATGCAGAAAACAATTTGAAACAATTTAAAATTAATTGAATAAAACATTTAAAACAATTAAAACTATTATTTAAAACTATAATTAAAACAATTTACAAATAAAACAAAAGGGAGGGCAGAATTGTCATTCTGCCGAGAAGGAAGAGGGGCGACCGATCGGTGGCAGCGATCGCTGCCCCAGCAATCGATCGCAGGCAGCGATTGTAACACCCGAGTTTTTTTTGGGTTTCCGCTCCAAGGCTATTTTCGTAAATAAGTAAATTAGGTCCGTTTTGATTATTATTATTATTATTATTATTATAATATAATAAAACAAAACGACAGAATGGCTTTGCCATTCTGTAGTTCGTGAGTCGAGCGCCGAGCGCCGAGGGCCGATCGGAGGAGGGAGCAAGAGGCGACGAACGCCGGCGATTTCTCGCCGTTCTCCGGCCAGACGACGGCGACAAGGAGATTCCGGCCTGTCTCCGCGCACAAACCCGACCGGTATGGCTCGTTTTTCTCCTCCTTTCGGTTCGGTTTAGGGCTGTGCGTAACGAGCTCGATTGAGCTCCGATCGCCGGCCATTTTTGGTTGCTTTCAACGTTGCATTGCCGAGCTTAATGCCGGCATAGGTTGCCGAGCAGCATGGTGCTCGGATTGTGCTGGAAACAGGAGACCCGAATTAGGGTTTAGGGTTTTCTTAATTGGAAACTTCGATTTTTGGTTAGATTATTCTAATTGAGGGTAGATGTGGTCGATTGGTGATGAAATAGGTGGAATTTGATGAAAAATTGGAAAAGAGAAATTTTGGGTAAAAGGGGCAGTTCGGGTTTTGCCCTTTTTGACCTAGTTCCGGTTATTTGTTTTAAAATTCCTTTTGGCAGATTAAAATAGGTTATTAGAGGAGTACGTGGCCGCTGGAATCGTTCGATTCCGATAACCGACGCAAAAGTTACGCGCGTTTGAGTTTCGGGTCGGTTTTTACCGAACCCAAATTAGTGGCCCATTTAATTAGGTTTTAGTTGGATTAGGCTAGAAATAGTAATTTGAGATGTTTTCACGAAAATAAGAGTTTAGTTATGCCCGAACGAAATGAGTTAGAGTTTTTGAAGAAATTTTCTTAGCTCGGGATTTCGTTTAGCTTTGAAATGGATGGTTTAGATTAATACTAATGACGTGCTATGAAATGCCTTAGGTAATCCAAGCTCTTCAAGGACGGTGCTCGGCATAGCCAAGACGCCAGGTAAGTGGATGTTAGGCTTCCGGCCCTTAAGGCCCTACATCGTGTCAACGTTAGGTTTTTCTGTTTTGATGATGATTTTCTGATTGTGGGGATTAATGAGTCGGGTAGCTTAGAATGTTAGTTGTTTGTGAAGTTCGTTAAGAATAGTATATGTCCATGTACGTAGTGAATTGTTTGATGATATGTTTTGATGATATGTCGTACATAGATTTCTCATGCATCATGTTTTAAAAGAAAAGTACGAAAATGTTTTAGCATATGATTTCACGATTTAAACGTAGAAACGACAACGATGTAAAACGAAAATGTATAGTGTCTGAGGGAAGTGGTTCACCCTTCAGATGTAAAGTTGTGGAACATCCAGAAAATGTATGATATCTGAGGGAAGTGGTTCACCCTTCAGATAAAGATTTATATGTGGAACGTCTAGAGATGGAGAAACTAATCCGCCCTCCATTGGTAGAGGATTACATGTATGTACGATGGAAATGAAATGAATATGTATGACGAAACGAAACGAAATGAATATGAACGATGAAACGAAATGAAATGATTATGTACGATGAAACTGTAGAAACTGCATATGTTAAGCAAAATGTTTTAAATTCATATAGTGCATCCCCTTACTAAGCATTAGGCTTACTGTTTATGTTGCATGATGTAGGTGACAGGTGTGAACTCGATGACAAAGAATAGGTGGTCGACGGATGGTGCTCGTGGCGACGGGGTGTGTTTTGGTTTGGCTTGACGATCCGATGGTGTGCCCCGAACTGATTTGGTGGCGAATGATGTGAGTTAGTTTTGTTGGTTAGTAGGTCTACGTGTAGGTTTAATTTGTGAAAGTATCAAAGTGTTTAAGTATGTAGATTAGAGGTTTTGATAGAAAAATGTATGAACAGTCGAGTTTTGATGTATATGTAGTAGTAGTAGATTATTTAGAATGTGGAGTTTAAATTTTAGAATTTTACTGGAACTGTTTGGGTATTTTGAACTGTTTGGTTATTTTAAAACAGGTAAGGATATGCTCGATTTTTAGAGCGATCCACGCAGTTTGTTTTCTTGAGTCTTTCGAAATTATAGGTACTATTAGTGTCGTGTTTTGATGATCGACGTATGAGCGTTTTGTTTTCATTAATCTTACTTTAATTGTCAGTTGGTTTAAATCATTAATGGTTTTAGTCTAGTTTTAAATGTTTTAAAAGTCGAAATGTTTTACGCTTAAAAGTTTAAGGCAAGGTTAGACCCTAAAGGTTGTTAGAGGTGGGTCAATTGTCTAAGTCCGTTTTCTTTTAAAGTGTTAAGTAAAAATGAAAAAGTTTACGAGAAAATACGAGGGCTTAGGTAATGGTTATGTCACGCAAGTCCGTGGCGGCCCTGATCGGGTTGGGGTCGTCACAGTTATGGTATCAGAGAGACGGAGTTTTAAAAGCGAGTTCTGTGATATGCCTGCCAAAAACACACCGCCGCACGAGGACTCTCCATCGACTGTAAGTATTTAAGTTTAAGTTTGATTCATAGATGTTTATATTGTTTTTGTCTTTTGTTTGTAATGTGTCTAGGAACGAGAAATGCCGAGGGCACCTAGTCAACTCCGAGTGGATCTGATTAGCCAGTTTATAGATAAGGTGCGAGTTTTTGAGCTAGAGGAGGAGCAGCTACCAGATAGGGGCATAAAAGAGTTGGTGAGGATTTAATTAGCGTGGTAAATGAGAAACGTACACGAAGGCTTGTGCAGTTCCCTCAATGCCAAATGTGTAAGAAGTGTCATGGAGGGGAGTGCAAGTTGCATTCCGGTCGATGTTTTCGGTGCGACAAGGTGGGGCACAAGGCCAGAGATTGTCTAGGACCGAATAAGATACCACCGTGTTGTCCTCCGAGGATGTATACCCTGATCGAGGATGAAGAAACCGCTCAACCATCGGTTATTCTAGGTATATTCATATAGTGACGATTAATAAGATAAGGAGCGTTGGAGAAGAAGTGTAATTAGAGTAGGGGTTTAAAACGTAACTTTTGTATATTAGATAGAAGGAGGATTGTGAATAGAGAAAGTTACGCATTGAGATGAATAACCTGGGATAATTTGTCAAGTGTGCACATACTTAGAATTTATTACCGTTGGAGGGATACGACTTAAGAGATCTAACGGTTTGACAAATCCCCTAAGTATTTAAATGAAGGTAATAACCAAAAGTCTATCTTAGGTGAATTGTCGAATAGAAGCATCTGACTTAGTAAATATCAGTGAAGAGAACAAAAATATTGAGGTGAAGTTGGTAAGTTAATAAATTTAGAGATAATAAAGGATCAAGGTTATACGATAGATGATACTCAAGTTATATAATTTGGACGTTCTCTAGGAGATAGGTACCATCTTAAAGGACTAAGCAACGAAGGACAAATATTGATGCGTGAAAAGATTATGACCGCCACTAAATAGAAGAGAAGACTTAGTAAAGTTAAGAGTGACCAATAAATAGAAGATGCGTTAGACAATTAGATGCTGCTTAACCTAGAGATATAAGGCAAAGTATGAGAGTTAGAAATTATTGGAAACGCCTAAGAAGTGTAACAAAATTTTGAAGAAGGGTTTAGCACCTTAGATTGAAAGTCAAGTTTAGAGGTCCAGTACACCTCGTTCAAATTAGAGGAGCTGGTGAATTGACAAGGGTAAGTATCAATTATAGGAAATATAACAAGGATAAAAGATTTTAGATTCCTTGAGTTATGAACGCCGGAGTTAAGAAATGAGTCTATAGTTGATATAGTTTAAGTTAAGAACCCCAGACATGAGACTTACCTCCAAGATGGAAGTAGGAACTTTAGTGTTTAAAGGACTCGAGAGGTGGATCGTAATGAAGAGTTTAGGTGGTGACCAATCAAATTAGGTGAGTTAGAAAGCTTAGCCTATAAGGAATTAAGTCAAGGCCGATTCATGTGAGAATTTAAGGAAGTGAACTCGACCACTTTGGTATTTGCCTAGAGACTTGAGAATAAATAGAGCTTGTAGTATGAGTCATGGCATGCTTAGCTCCATTAAAGGTTATGGATGCTTCTAAATTTTGGGGAAAATAGAAGAATAAAATTTAAGAACTTTAGAAGATCTAGATTAAGGTTGTAGGTCTACCTACAACAAGTTTGCTAACAAGAAAATTGTTAGATGAATTATTGTGAAGAAGCTAGATGAATTATTGTGAAGAAGCTAAGGAGAACATTATGAACCTGACTAGAAGAAATGACCAAGTAGTAGATTAGTTCGTAACTTTCGAGAAAGTCTTAGTGTGATATTAAGAATAAGTCTAGGACATTATCTAAATTAAATAAAAGGTTTAGATTTGAAATTTTGATCGAATGTTAGTGTTGTGCGGATTGATAGATTAATGGATCGCCGGACGAGGAGGATGAGAAATTGCACAAATAATGTTCAAGTACATCGAGATAAGATTAAATTAGGAAATCTCAAAGGCTCGACCCGTATGTAGTGAAGTCAAAGCCAACGATTTGGTAAATAGTTAAGGTTAAGATAGATAAACTTAAGTGTGTGGAGAAGATCGCAACTTAAGGAAAATAAGGACTATGTGGTGTAAGATAAAATGGACGGTTAGGTAGATCTTTGGGCTTCGAATAGTGTCATAGAGATAAGTGAGAAAATTATTTAGATTAAAGGGGAGGTTGACTTATGAGTCAAGTAATGGAGGTTATGAAATTAGGAGCACATTGGATGAAGGGAAGAGAGGGTTGCACGAGGACTGTGCAAGTGAGCCTAGAAGTGAAGTTAGAGCAGGAGGTATTGGGGATGTTCCGACTCGTAAGTTACGTCGATCCGTTAGTATACCCTTTAAGGTGTTGGGTGAATAATTTAAAGAATTAGTTTAGACTTAAGATTTGTTTGTGATCGATAAAGACCGATGTAAGAATTAGATGAAACGATCATACTGGAAATAATTATAGAAACCTAGTGGATACCGTGAAAGCGTAAAGAAATAGATTTAATAATTACAGCCCTGTATACAGGAATGACATTAGAGTAGCTAAGGACATGCTATGATTGCCCAAGGTAAGTAGGTTTAGAAAATGAGATTGATAATTTGGAAAAGAGATAGTAGTGTAAAGAAGAGTTCGAAACAGAGGATTAGGATGAGAGATCTAAGTATCAGGTCCTTAGTGTTATAGAATTGAAGAAGCTTAAGGGTTTGAAGTGATTAGGTACGAATTGTTGTCACGAAATTTGAAGGTCTAGGCGACGAAGGGTTAAGTTGAAGTCGATGGACGTATGAGTAATTGACTTACGAAGTGCGAAGTTAGATGGATTGAAAGCTTCGGAGGTATAGAAAACTATAAAAGACCCGAAGGGTGAGTAAGACCATAGGAGTGTCGAGGTTAGTATTTCGAGCATTGTACTTAGATAATGTGAGGGTGAGTAATTAGAAGGTTAACCAAGTAATAATTTTGGGGGACAAAATTCCAATTAAGGAGGGAAGGATGTAACATCCGAGTTTTTTTTGGGTTTCCGCTCCAAGGCTATTTTCGTAAATAAGTAAATTAGGTCCGTTTTGCGAGCGGATAGTTTTATCAGGACCCTAGAAATTTATGGGGATTTGTAGAAGAATAAGTGAAATTTTAGAAACCCAAATCGAGAAGAGTAATGCTAGAGTTCCCGTTTTAGCATTTTTAGTATATTAATTCGTAAAAATAGCAAAATAAGTCCGTTTTACGAAAAGAAAGTGTTATTAGGGTCCTAACGATTAATGTGAATTTGTGGAGATATACGGGATTTAACGGGATTTACGGAAGGCAAAACGGTATATTAATGTTTAATAGGAATTAATATTAGGATTATTATTATTATTATTATTATTATTATTATTATTATTATAAATATAATAAAACAAAACGACAGAATGGCTTTGCCATTCTGTAGTTCGTGAGTCGAGCGCCGAGCGCCGAGGGCCGATCGGAGGAGGGAGCAAGAGGCGACGAACGCCGGCGATTTCTCGCCGTTCTCCGGCCAGACGACGGCGACAAGGAGATTCCGGCCTGTCTCCGCGCACAAACCCGACCGGTATGGCTCGTTTTTCTCCTCCTTTCGGTTCGGTTTAGGGCTGTGCGTAACGAGCTCGATTGAGCTCCGATCGCCGGCCATTTTTGGTTGCTTTCAACGTTGCATTGCCGAGCTTAATGCCGGCATAGGTTGCCGAGCAGCATGGTGCTCGGATTGTGCTGGAAACAGGAGACCCGAATTAGGGTTTAGGGTTTTCTTAATTGGAAACTTCGATTTTTGGTTAGATTATTCTAATTGAGGGTAGATGTGGTCGATTGGTGATGAAATAGGTGGAATTTGATGAAAAATTGGAAAAGAGAAATTTTGGGTAAAAGGGGCAGTTCGGGTTTTGCCCTTTTTGACCTAGTTCCGGTTATTTGTTTTAAAATTCCTTTTGGCAGATTAAAATAGGTTATTAGAGGAGTACGTGGCCGCTGGAATCGTTCGATTCCGATAACCGACGCAAAAGTTACGCGCGTTTGAGTTTCGGGTCGGTTTTTACCGAACCCAAATTAGTGGCCCATTTAATTAGGTTTTAGTTGGATTAGGCTAGAAATAGTAATTTGAGATGTTTTCACGAAAATAAGAGTTTAGTTATGCCCGAACGAAATGAGTTAGAGTTTTTGAAGAAATTTTCTTAGCTCGGGATTTCGTTTAGCTTTGAAATGGATGATTTAGATTAATACTAATGACGTGCTATGAAATGCCTTAGGTAATCCAAGTTCTTCAAGGACGGTGCTCGGCATAGCCAGGACGCCAGGTAAGTGGATGTTAGGCTTCCGGCCCTTAAGGCCCTACATCGTGTCAACGTTAGGTTTTTCTGTTTTGATGATGATTTTCAGATTGTGGGGATTAATGAGTCGGGTAGCTTAGAATGTTAGTTGTTTGTGAAGTTCGTTAAGAATAGTATATGTCCATGTACGTAGTGAATTGTTTGATGATATGTTTTGATAATATGTCGTACATAGATTTCTCATGCATCATGTTTTAAAAGAAAAGTACGAAAATGTTTTAGCATATGATTTCACGATTTAAACGTAGAAACGACAACGATGTAAAACGAAAATGTATAGTGTCTGAGGGAAGTGGTTCACCCTTCAGATAAAGATTTATATGTGGAACGTCTAGAGATGGAGAAACTAATCCGCCCTCCATTGGTAGAGGATTACATGTATGTACGATGGAAATGAAATGAATATGTATGACGAAACGAAACGAAATGAATATGAACGATGAAACGAAATGAAATGATTATGTACGATGAAACTGTAGAAACTGCATATGTTAAGCAAAATGTTTTAAATTCATATAGTGCATCCCCTTACTAAGCATTAGGCTTACTGTTTATGTTGCATGATGTAGGTGACAGGTGTGAACTCGATGACAAAGAATAGGTGGTCGACGGATGGTGCTCGTGGCGACGGGGTGTGTTTTGGTTTGGCTTGACGATCCGATGGTGTGCCCCGAACTGATTTGGTGGCGAATGATGTGAGTTAGTTTTGTTGGTTAGTAGGTCTACGTGTAGGTTTAATTTGTGAAAGTATCAAAGTGTTTAAGTATGTAGATTAGAGGTTTTGATAGAAAAATGTATGAACAGTCGAGTTTTGATGTATATGTAGTAGTAGTAGATTATTTAGAATGTGGAGTTTAAATTTTAGAATTTTACTGGAACTGTTTGGGTATTTTGAACTGTTTGGTTATTTTAAAACAGGTAAGAATATGCTCGATTTTTAGAGCGATCCACGCAGTTTGTTTTCTTGAGTCTTTCGAAATTATAGGTACTATTAGTGTCGTGTTTTGATGATCGACGTATGAGCGTTTTGTTTTCATTACTCTTACTTTAATTGTCAGTTGGTTTAAGTCATTAATGGTTTTAGTCTAGTTTTAAATGTTTTAAAAGTCGAAATGTTTTACGCTTAAAAGTTTAAGGCAAGGTTAGACCCTAAAGGTTGTTAGAGGTGGGTCAATTGTCTAAGTCCGTTTTCTTTTAAAGTGTTAAGTAAAAATGAAAAAGTTTACGAGAAAATACGAGGGTTTAGGTAATGGTTATGTCACACAAGTCTGTGGCGGCCCTGATCGGGTTGGGGTCGTCACAGCGATCGCAGCAGCGACCGATCGCTGCTCCAGTGATCGGTCGCTGCACGCTCTGGATGATTTTTCCAGAGCGCGGCGATCCTTTAGTTGCTCTCTGGAAATCTGAAATCCCAGAGAGCAAACTCCATGCACTTCAGCCTACATATGCACTCTAAACACTTCATCAAAACTTAACTCACTTCGCAATTTATCAATCCCAACTAAACGGCCTAAACATATATTAAACTTTCGTAAAAATGAACTGCGTGGATACGTTTAAAAATTGACAATCCCTCCTGTTTTAAATTACCACACAGTTACAATGAAAACTTTACAAAAGCAGCTTATAAAACCGGTTTCCAAAAACGTTTAAAACATCAAACATAAACTTATCTACTATCAGAGCCAAGCATCCTAAAATGTTCTAACTTTATATATATTTTACTCAAAATAACCCAATACCCTCAAAACACCATACATACGTCCCCATTGGTCGGGTTGAGCATCGACTGTGCCAGCACACCCACGCGAGCCATCCTCCTTCAACGGCCTCATTCCTCAGGTGGAGGGATCTCATCCTTACCTGTCTCAAAGTCACCTACACCATACATACACACTATGAGATAAAAATCTCAGTAAGCTCTATGTAAATGCCTATGCATGATCATGTATGCTCGATGCTATGAAAACAGTCCATGTCAGTTCATATATCAGTACGTGTCAGTCTATGGTTATCGGAAACGCTCGACAGATAGATAGGGCACGTCCAGCTGTTAGACAGCCCACACCATCTAAAGGGAGGGAAACCCGCTCACCACGGAACGCCAGGTCTGAACCTCATCCCCGATAACCCCATGTCATGGTTGTTTACTATGATACTTTATGTAACACCCGAGAATTTTCTTTTGCATGCGTAACTTATGATTAGACATACTAGGAGGGTTTAGTTATTCTAGGGTGTTGTTTTGTTTTGAAGTGTATTAGAAGAAGTGAAATTGGAGAGTTTGACAAGTCCAACTTATTTGATTGGTGGAGAGGTGGAGAAGTGAGGTTTGAAAAGTCTAACACTTTATACCAATTTGACTTAGTAAAATTGGTTGAATTAATGGTGTTTTATGGATGACTTTGGCGTTGAATTTAAAGAGAGTAAGTGAGAGAGAGAGTTTGAAATGTCAAACTTTTGGGATTGGTTGAAATTGGTGTTTGAAAGTCAAACAACCAATGGTAAAATTGTGTGAATGAATGAATAAAATAATGGTGAATTTTGGTATCTTTGGCGTTGGAAATGCAATGGGAATGAAGGGCTTTGTGGTAATTTACTTGGAGTTATTAATTGATTATTAATTAAAGGATTTAAAAAGAGAGAAAGATAGATTTTTTTCATTCATTTTCTCCCTCTTCTTCGTGCTTCTCTCTCATTCCTCCATAGCCGATCCTTGCCTCCCTCTTTCTTCCTTTCTTCATCAAGGTAAGTTTAATTGGGTTTTTATTTATATGCATGTGGATGAAGTTTGTGAGTGCTTTGAAAGGATTTGGTTGAGTTTTGTGGATGTTTGAAAACCTAGGGTTAGGGATTCCGAATTTTGACTTCTAATTGGTTGTTTTTCTTCTAATTTGGTGGATTTGGTTGTTGAATGGATAGATTAGGTGGTTAGGAGGTTAGATTGAAGATTTGAAAGTAATTGGTAAAAACCCGATTTTATACATTGCTGGCCGATTCTGTATTTGTGAAATCTGGATTGGTTAAGTGATTTATTTGGTTGATTTAAGCATTTCAATGGATAGTAGACGTGTAGAGCTTTCCGAGTTGGGGTGGCACGTCGAAATCCGTTGTAGTTTTAGTTTTAGTTTTAGTTTTAGTTTTAGTTTTAGTTTTAGTTTTAGTTTTAGTTTTAGTTTTAGTTTTAGTTTTAGTTTTAGTTTTAGTTTTAGTTTTAGTTTTAGTTTTAGTTTTAGTTTTAGTTTTAGTTTTAGTTTTAGTTTTAGTTTTAGTTTTAGTTTTAGTTTTAGTTTTAGTTTTAGTTTTAGTTTTAGTTTTAGTTTTAGTTTTAGTTTTAGTTTTAGTTTTAGTTTTAGTTTTAGTTTTAGTTTTAGTTTTAGTTTTAGTTTTAGTTTTAGTTTTAGTTTTAGTTTTAGTTTTAGTTTTAGTTTTAGTTTTAGTTTTAGTTTTAGTTTTAGTTTTAGTTTTAGTTTTAGTTTTAGTTTTAGTTTTAGTTTTAGTTTTAGTTTTAGTTTTAGTTTTAGTTTTAGTTTTAGTTTTAGTTTTAGTTTTAGTTTTAGTTTTAGTTTTAGTTTTAGTTTTAGTTTTAGTTTTAGTTTTAGTTTTAGTTTTAATTATAATTAAAGGATTTAAAAGAGAGAAAGATAGATTTTTTTCATTCATTTTCTCCCTCTTCTTCGTGCTTCTCTCTCATTCCTCCATAGCCGATCCTTGCCTCCCTCTTTCTTCCTTTCTTCAAGTGATTTCAAGGTAAGTTTAATGGGTTTTTATTTATATGCATGTGGATGAAGTTTGTGAGTGCTTTGAAAGGATTTGGTTGAGTTTTGTGGATGTTTGAAAACCTAGGGTTAGGGATTCCGAATTTTGACTTCTAATTGGTTGTTTTTCTTCTAATTTGGTGGATTTGGTTGTTGAATGGATAGATTAGGTGGTTAGGAGGTTAGATTGAAGATTTGAAAGTAAATTGGTAAAAACCCGATTTTATACATCCGATTCTGTATTTGTGAAATCTGGATTGGTTAAGTGATTTATTTGGTTGATTTAAGCATTTCAATGGATAGTAGACGTGTAGAGCTTTCCGAGTTGGGGTGGCACGTCGAAATCCGTTGAAAAACGAGGAAGTTATGGCCGTTTAAAGTTGGACGTCGGTAATTTGTACAAAAACCGGGTTTAGGTGTTTAGATGTGAGAGTTGTTTAGTTGTTGGTTAGTTTTAGTTTTAGTTTTAGTTTTAGTTAGAAAATCTTTTAGAGTTTATTGAAAGCTTATCGATTTGAGTTTCCGTGATTTTAGGTCGTCGGACGAGTGATTTGGACGGTAATTGGACAAGTGATTTGGACGAGCATTCAGGTAAGTAGTGGTAGCTATCCCTTCGCCTTTGGGCCTACACCATAAAACGGTAGGGTTGTCTATTTCGGGTTGCGTTGTGTTGTTGATTCGTGTGGTTTAGCATATTTGAAGCATGCATCATGTATAGCACGCTAGGTACGGTTAATAGCATTGGTTGGCATTGTGAGCATAAATGTAAGCAATTAAAGGTAATTGTATTTGCATCTCAAATAGGGTGCCTTGTCGGGCTGGGTTGCTGGTAGTAGCACCCCGAGGGGAACTCTATGAGAGGTGACCGGCTAAAACTAGAATCCTGAATAGGGTGCCTCGTCGGGCTGGGTTGCTGGTAGTAGCACCCCGAGGGGACCTCTATGATGGATGATTGGCAAAACATGGAATTCTGAATAGTGGGCCTTGTCGGGCTGGGTTGCTGGTAGTAGCACCCCGAGGGGACCTCTATGAAGAATTAAAGCAAAGAACAGCAAATTAAAGCAATGAACAGCAAATAAGCATAACTGAGTGATAGAAACTGCATTGTGTTAGGTTGATTGCATCGGGTTGTCGCATGTGTATGCCCTACTTGCTAAGCATTAGGCTTATGTTTTTGTGTTCTGTGGTGTAGGTGACGGAGCATTCTCAGGTGAGCTCGAGAGTGAGGATCAGGACTAGGAGCAGTCGGGGATCCACGGAGCTCGCCGGTGCAGGCTATTTGTCGGGGCGCTTCGACCTGATTCTTGGGGGTATTTTGGTAGTTGATTGAGTAGTTATGTTTTGTGGTGGATTTTTGGTTGGAGTTGGTGGTTGTATGTCTATTTTGTGGTTTGATATTTGGGGTGTGAATTGTATGGGAGTTTTGGGTTTTGTGGTGGATTTGTATGGATTTTTATTTTGTATTTGAAGATATTTTGATTAGTTTAGTTAGTATGGTTTGATATTTATGGAATTAGGTGATACTGGTTGGAATTGTGATTTTAAATGTGTTTGTTTTTCAGGTTTTGGATTTTAAACTTTTAGCCGTTATATTGCCGAATTTTTTTTAAATCAATAACGTCGGGTTACTTTCGCTGTTTTTATTATTAATCGTTTTAAATCGAAAATTCTACGAAAATTGTTTAAACAATGTTTTAAACGCGGGGTTGGTTAGCAAAGTAGCGTACCGAGCCAGGTCGGGTTCGGGGCGTTACACTTGCCTTTACATGCATGTTCTTTTCATGAAATCCGGGCGTAAGTTCATTTTCTGTGACGACCCAAAACCGAACCCGATCGGGGTTCGAGATCGGAGCCGTCACTCCGGACAGTTGACGGAAAACGGTGACTATTTTTTTTTTAAACGGAGATGCAGGAAACGGTAGACAACGACATTGGAATCGGATCCCAGAAATGCATGGCAGAATTAAAACGGGAAGACATATTAATATTGAAAACAGTCTTCACACTTAAATGACAGAATCAAAACAGAAAACATGGTATAAGGCTGGCGAAGGATGTGAAATAAAATTGAACGGAATATGGCGGAAGACTAAATTTAAAAAGGCAGAAATCAGAAGAAGTAAACAGTGGGTGACGTCAGCCGGAAGAGGAGATGACGTCAGCCGGAAGACGCAGTAAGCAACTGTGAAATAACTGGGCGGAAGACTAAACTTTACGGGCAGCGGTGAAATGAAAGTTTCTGAAGACAGTGAACCAAACGGGCAGCGGGCAGCGGTGGACTCGAATAAGACAAAAGATGCACAGTGATCGCCGGTGGATGTCGAATACGACAAAACAGCTGATGTCAGACGGTAGATGTAATTGCAAAGGCAGAAATAGAGATGACGTCAATCGGCAGATGCAGACATTGAACCAAATTGGCAGAAGTTGATGACGTCAGCCGGTAGATGGATGACGTCAACCGGTAGATGTGGATGACGTCATCGGAAGGTAAAGGCAAAAGATGAAGTCGGAATGTGTGATGACGTCACCAGAAGATGTGATGTCGTCACCAGAAGATGTGATGACGTCACCAGAAGATGTGATGACGTCATCGGAAGGTAAAGGCAAAAGATGAAGTCGGAATGTGTGATGACGTCACCAGAAGATGTGATGACGTCACCAGAAGATGTGATGACGTCACCAGAAGATGTGATGACGTCACCAGAAGATGTGATGACGTCACCAGAAGATGTGATGACGTCACCAGAAGATGTGATGACGTCACCAGAAGATGTGATGACGTCACCAGAAGATGTGATGACGTCACCAGAAGATGTGATGACGTCACCAGAAGATGTGATGACGTCACCAGAAGATGTGATGACGTCACCAGAAGATGTGATGACGTCACCAGAAGATGTGATGACGTCACCAGAAGATGTGATGACGTCACCAGAAGATGTGATGACGTCACCAGAAGATGTGATGACGTCACCAGAAGATGTGATGACGTCACCAGAAGATGTGATGACGTCACCAGAAGATGTGATGACGTCACCAGAAGATGTGATGACGTCACCAGAAGATGTGATGACGTCACCAGAAGATGTGATGACGTCACCAGAAGATGTGATGACGTCACCAGAAGATGTGATGACGTCACCAGAAGATGTGATGACGTCACCAGAAGATGTGATGACGTCACCAGAAGATGTGATGACGTCACCAGAAGATGTGATGACGTCACCAGAAGATGTGATGACGTCACCAGAAGATGTGATGACGTCACCAGAAGATGTGATGACGTCACCAGAAGATGTGATGACGTCACCAGAAGATGTGATGACGTCATCGGAAGGTAAAGGCAAAAGATGAAGTCGGAATGTGTGATGACGTCACCAGAAGATGTGATGACGTCACCAGAAGATGTGATGACGTCACCAGAAGATGTGATGACGTCACCAGAAGATGTGATGACGTCACCAGAAGATGTGATGACGTCACCAGAAGATGTGATGACGTCACCAGAAGATGTGATGACGTCACCAGAAGATGTGATGACGTCACCAGAAGATGTGATGACGTCACCAGAAGATGTGATGACGTCACCAGAAGATGTGATGACGTCACCAGAAGATGTGATGACGTCACCAGAAGATGTGATGACGTCACCAGAAGATGTGATGACGTCACCAGAAGATGTGATGACGTCACCAGAAGATGTGATGACGTCACCAGAAGATGTGATGACGTCACCAGAAGATGTGATGACGTCACCAGAAGATGTGATGACGTCACCAGAAGATGTGATGACGTCACCAGAAGATGTGATGACGTCACCAGAAGATGTGATGACGTCACCAGAAGATGTGATGACGTCACCAGAAGATGTGATGACGTCACCAGAAGATGTGATGACGTCACCAGAAGATGTGATGACGTCACCAGAAGATGTGATGACGTCACCAGAAGATGTGATGACGTCACCAGAAGATGTGATGACGTCACCAGAAGATGTGATGACGTCACCAGAAGATGTGATGACGTCACCAGAAGATGTGATGTAACGTCATCGGCAGAAGGTGATGACGTCATCGGAAGATGGATGACGTCAATCGGAAGAAACAGACAATAAACAGAATAGGCAGGAGGAAAGCCTATAACAGAACTACTATTTGGCGGTAGATGCAACTAAGGAAAAATGTGAACAGTGACTACCGACAGAAAACCCCAAAACAGAAGGTATAAAGGTTTCAAACCTTCAAAACCCGATTTCAAAACAAAGTTCTGAATCATGCTCTACAAGTGACAGCGGTTCAAGAAAACAAACTGCATGGATGACTCTAAAACTCAAAACCATCCATGCATGACCTGAAAAGGGAGAACTCAAGCAGTTCCAGAATGTTTTCAAAACATTTCAAGGCATTAATACAGAATATTTCAGAAGGCAACTATCAACTGTCAACAGAGATTTAAAACTTGGGCATCAGAACTGATACATTATATATATATCCAACAGAATCTCCTACAGAGTTTTTAAAGCAGAACACAGAACTTTAACAGAGTTTTAAAACGAATACCACAGGATTCCAAGAGAGTTTACGGACACTAACTTTACTTTGAAAACTAAAACTTAAACCTCGGGACAGAAAATAATGTCTGACTGCAGCATCCACCCCATGAGCTCGAACCACCCTCTACATTAGGTCATCATTTTGAGGAATAAGATCCTCGGTTTCTGATGCAGTACCTACATCAGAGAGTTCACCTATGAGTCTAAAACTCAGTAAGAACATATTATAAATGCAGTGATGCAAAATGCTATGCATGCGGTTTTCAGAATACAGTGGCAGAGCAGAACTTTACGTTTCAGTGGCAGAGGGGTATAAGTGGGGCTTATAGGGGAACTGGCAACAGAAGGTGTACTATCAGGCACGGCAGTTTTCAGATTCCCAGGGAAGGATAAAACCAGAGGGTCCTTGCCAGGGACAATATTTTCAGATTCCTAGGGAGGGATAAAACCAGAGGGCCAGTCCCCGTCCCGCACTTAACCAATACATTACAGACAGTCAGATTTTATCTTGTTTAGTTTCAAACAGTGTACAAAAAACAGTTTTGCATGAGCTTTCAGAAAATCGTGTATGCATGAACATTCACAGTGCTTACAGTTAATACAGCAGACAACAGAAATAACAAAACATACTATGAAGAAGAATACAGACAACTCAGAACATAATCTATACTCTTTCTACCCAGAACAACCCGACAGAACAGAAAACCTAGTACCTCCGTGATGTAGGGCCTTAAGGGTCGATCCTACAGTATGAACTTACCTGTTTTCTGGAGAGTTGAAAACTTGGATGTTTCTGGAAAACTTGGACCTGTAGTATGTATGTACAGAATTTAATCACGCTACAAATGCTAACTAGAATCATGTAGAATATGCAGCAAACACATTTCAACTCTTTAGAAAACACAACAATGTGTTTTTATCCAAAAGCAGTGAGTTTTCACCAAATACCGAAACCCTAAACTTCGGTAAAAACTCACATTAAACTTGTCCAAACTTGTTAGCATTAAAAGACGCTCACCTTTGCTGAAGAGAACGGAGATATGCTGGGAAACAAAGTGTGGAAGTTTTGTTTTAATCGCCTGGAAGAGAGAAAGCCGAGAGAGATGGGAGGAAGCAGAGAAGTGAATGAAAACTCACGTAGGAGGATGAACTTAGCTTCCTCAACAAGTTACCACTTGGCAAACATCCATTGGCTTACTCCCACCAACTTTAATTTCTCTCCAATTTACCCTCCGATGCATTACAAACTAAATGTCTTGTCTAGTTACATATTAGTTTGGCTCTCCAATTGAATTTGTTGCATAAATTCATCAATCCGTTTTCTCTGAACATTCACTTTATTTCTGTAAGGTATTATAACACTTTAATAAAATTACGCATTTTAATAACAACCAATATATTCCATTTAATAGTTTGCGGCATAATTTACATGGCAAAATGCCGGATGTTACAGTTCAATATAACATAAAGTAAACAATCACATGTGTACCATTCAAGACGATAACCAAACACATATGTACCATCAAGACGATAAACAAATAACATATAAAAACAACTAATCATAACTACCCAAACCAAAATGATTTAAACAAACAAATCCTCATGGTTCCTCGAGACGACTTCGACTTACGGTGTAGGCCAATCGACCAGAGTAAGTCACGAGAACTTACCTCGTGTCCGTTGCAGCTCAAGCTTCGTCCACGAGCGTTGTTCACCTACGGCAATTCACAACGATTATCAATGCAACGTGTCTAAACTTCTAATCGTCCGAATTTAATAAAATCTTTAACTAAGGAAATTTTCTAAAGGTTTAATCCAATTTATTGAGCTATTTCATCTAGCAATACACACTCGGCACCTTAGATCCTAAATTACGAGTTTTTCCCTAAATCTCGAATTTTTACAAAATCTAACATTTGTCCTAAATCAATTAAATTCGTCCAATAACGTTCAATACGTTCACTATATCCTTAATTACGGCAAACCTATTGGTTTCGAACCCTAAATCGGATTTCTAACATAAACCCTAACGAAAACCCTAATTGTTCAAACTCCGTAAAAATCGAAATAAATGCTCTAAGATCGTAGATTCATACCTAGGGCGTCAATTGGATGAGAAAACGTGAAGAAAACGAGACGATCGGGAGACGAATCGGAGGTCGGAATGTCGAAGGATCGTCGATGGCAGAGAGAAAGGAGCTCTCTGGTTTTTCACGCGAGAGAGGAGAAGTGAAGAAGAAAGAAAGGTTTTGTTATTTTATAATATTGATTTGGCAAATTACCGTTTTGCCCTTCCTTTGATTTTCTATTTGTTTCGTCTTTCGTTTCATTAATTGGCTAACTATTCGGTTTCTCCAAATCTCCTTATTTCACCAATAAATCCATCTTATTATTTGGGTTCTATTAAAACTGTCTGTTCGCAAAACGGACCTCATTTACTATTTTTACTAAAACGTCCTTTATATTACGAGAAACTTAATTACTCGAAATATAGCGTTATTACTCCAAAAATTCTCGTAAATTCCTTAAAATTCCTATTAATCGTTAGAATTGCAATAAAGCTATCTTTTCGCAAAACGGACTTGATTTGACATATTTACAAAAATGTCATCATATAATATAATATTAATATCCCGTAAAACCGGGTATTACAATCATCAATCATGTAGCAGTAAAAAAGGATTTAGGCTTGAAAGAAAGAAAACATATTAAAATAGCTAAAGAAAAGAAAAGAAATTACAGCCTAAAAGTTTTCATTTTTTCGGGTAAAAATAGAAATATGGTTTTGGGAAAAGAATTCTAATCTGCAGCAAGAAACTCGAACTCGAATAGCAGAGACATTCCTCTTTTCGAACACAAACAGTACGATGAAATGAAAACTGATCTCAACAAATTTTTTCGTAAACGCAAAATGTCATGGAACTCAACCTGCACAACAAAAATGATAAAGCACAATTAGTCATCTATGATCTATCATAATTTCCTCTTCATGCAAAATCTTTAGAAATTGATCAAATTGCTTAATCGTACCTTAGCTATAACTTGATAATATCTTTCTCTTTTTCTTCATTCCTTTGAGTTAAAGCATCAATTTCTATAACAAAAATTTAATAATAAGAGACTAGTGACTAGTAAGAATAAAAATAATATTTGCAATATAATAGTTCATATAAAATAAATGAAGTACCTTCATCAATAGTTTTATAATCACTGTCAGACAAAGTTGGACTCTTAGAACGGATCCAACTTTGAGTGCAAATAATAGCTTCTACCATCGTTGGTAATAAAGATGTACGCGATGAGTCCACAATACGACCACCACAGCTGAAAGCGGACTCTGAAGCGACGGTCGAAATTGGAATGATGAAAACACCTTTGGCTTTTTTGCTCAGAATCGGATATTTGTGGTCATTCAACTTCCACCATGTCAATATATCTAAACTATCTGAGTATTTTTCAAGTTTCTCAGTCATATACTCATCAATTTCAGACATATTAATAGAAGTATCAAACTCTAGAGAATTGTCAAAGAAGGTAGAGGTGGTAATATTAGTTGCCTTTGGAATCTCAACCCTTGAAGTTAGACATCCGTCATCTGAATCACCTTTGAAATCCAACTATAGTCTTTCCATTACATTCTCTACTTTGTTCATAAGCTCTGCAACTCTATCATTCCCAAACAAGATGCTTAGATAATGTTTTAATAGTTTTGACTTGCATCTTGGATCGAGAAGGACCGCCACGAAGACAAAAATAGTGAACCTTTCAAAAGTGCCCCAATACTTGTCAAATTTATTCTGCATGCCTAAAGCCATTGTCCTTAATAGCATATTGTCAGCCATGGCATGTTGTTGAATGATCATCTTTAACTGACATACTTCACTAACATACAAATTAGATGTAACATGTAATGAAGCTGAAACAGTATTAGTTGAGTCATAAAAAACCTTCAGAAACTTGCAAAATACTCGAATATTTGTCCAATCTTTGCTTGTAAGAGGCCCTTCTTCATCGAGGTCTGATATGAAATTGCTGTCACATTCTCTCATTTTTTCAAAAGCTTTTTCATATTTCTCAGCATTATCTAGCATCAAATATATAAAGTTTCATCTAGTGCACACATCCAGGGTTACATTTCCTTTAAATGCAATCTTGCAACTGTCAACACAATTCTTAAACTGTTGTAATCTTCCTGGGGAAGATTTGATATATTTGACAGCTTTTCGTACCCTGCTAATTGAATGTTGATGTTCCTTCAACCCATCATTAACAATCAAATTTAAAATGTGCGCAAAGCATCTAACATGAATAAATTCTCCATCTAAAACAACCGAACTCTTCCAATTATGCAAAGTCTTAACCAAACAAGAAATTACAACATCATTAGATGATGCATTATCAACAGTAATGGTCATAACAGTCTCAATGCCCCAGCCAAACAAACAGTCTTCAAGTAATTTTCCAATGGTTTCACCTTTGTGATTTTCTGTTTGAACAAAATTCAAAATTTTTTTATGCAACTTCCAATCACCATCAATAAAATGACCGGTCACAACCATATAATTGATATTTTGATTCGAAGTCCAAGTATCAGTAGTTAAACTCACTCTTTGACTTTTTCTACTAATAAATTCTTTCAACTGTCTTTTCTCATTGTTGTATATAGCTTCAATATCTCTTGCTACTGTTCTACGAGAAGACATAACAAAAGAACTTTGAAGATATTGAAGACATTCTTTAAATCCTTCCCATTCAACCATTCTCATCGGCAATTCATCCTTAATTAGCATGCTAGCAATCACTTTACGTCCCCCTACCTGAGTAAATGTTGCTACTTTAGAACATTCTCCCCCACTTTCCTTCTTTAAAAAAGGCAATGTTGTTTGTTTGACATCCAATTGTGACAAATACCTTTTACACACCTTTAAATGTCTGGTCATATTTGAAGTACCATTTCGTACAGAATGACATGCATATAACTGACCACAGTGGTTACAACTAGCTTTAGGTGCATTTTCATCACAATTTTCATCCAAAGTGAAGTTATCCCAAGCATTGGATCTACTTCTTTTCTTCGGATTACAATCATTCACATTAGTTTTCATCCCAAAAAAAACAATTAACAACAATCATATTTATCATTCAATTAACGAAACAAATTCAAACAATTCTATAGCAAATATCACAAAATTCTATACTCTAATTCAGTAATTATATATCAAATATCACAAATATGTCACAATTAATAGTCAGACTCACAGCAAGCAACAATTACATAAATAAACACCCTATAATTTTAAACAGCAAACAATGCTCTCGATCAACAATTTCGAAGAGTCTCCCACATGACATCAGCCCTAATTTTTACTAGTACATAAATAAAAAATTATAAACACATTACACATACAGGTCTGATTTGAGGGTTGGATTAGAGGTTGAAGGCTGGAGCATTGGAGCAGTCTGACGAGACCGAGAGCAAGCAGGGACTAGGGAGCAGGGTCAGGGAGCTGCAAAAGTTTGCAAATGTTAATCAACCAAATAAATCAAGTATTAATCAACCAAACATTACACAAGGACCAGTCTCATGAAATAAAAGTCACCCGAACTGAAATTGGAGAACCTTCAAACTTTGAAAGATGCTGCATTTAAGGTATTGAGAAGCAGAAGCCAACCCTTTTATTGATCAAGACAATTGATCAACCGGAGCGTAAATCGGAGGCAGGACAGTGAGCCGGAGCGTGAATCGGAGCGAGGAGTCGTCACTCGTCTGTCATCTATTGGAGCTTGTCGTCTGTCATTCGCTAGAGCACCAAGGAGCCGTCACCCGTCAGTTCTCTGTCGCTGTCGCTGGAGCGCCGAGGAGTCGTTGGTCGTCTGTCGCTTCGCTGGAGTGGAGGCTGGCTGGAGGAGTTGAGCGAGGACGAGGAGTTCAGTTCATGACCTAAACCGAAAATCTCGAGTCCCCGATACCCTAAGGAGTAAGGCCTAATCATTAATCAACCCTTCATGTTTTGGTTTTTCGGTTCGGTTCGGGTTTGACTTCCACCCGAACCAAACCCGAAAGCTTATTAGTGAGCTCGACCTGAACACAGAAAACAACTCCTGCACCCAAACCGACCTGAACCGAACCCTCGGGTCGGTTTCGGGTCTGCCCACCCCTAAGCATAAGACTACTTTGAGTTGGTCTGTTGGGATGAAATTAAACATGTAAGGATAGAGATTTGGGCCCAAAGAGTTTAAATCAGTTCGAGAAAAACTAATGGGGCTTGTTTTAACTAGAAGTGTGGAAGAGCTTGGCGACCAATTTCAAGTGCTAGCGGCTCGTATTCATGGTATGGATCGAGGCACAATGTTAGGGGCTTTCATAAATAGGCTGAACATAAATTTACAAGATGACGTTCGGCTTATGCAGCCTAATAATGTTTTATGAGGCCTTAGTGTTGACCCTTATGAGAATAAGTTAAGAAATCGGGTTTCAAAATTTGAATGGTAGATCACGTTCATCTTTCTGTTGGGGACGCAAAGCCCACTTTAGTTCCATATAGATCAATCGCTCACCCCAACCAATTGTGCAAACAAAGGTCCTAGTTTCCAATGAGTTTAGTGAGCCCAAGTTCCTTCCTACAAAGAACACGAACCAGGAGGGTGGTGCTTCATCACCTGAGCAACGAGCATCACGATCGGAGGAGGATCCAGTTCGGATGATTGCAACCCAAGCCGAGTGGCAACAATGCCGGGAAGCAAGCTTGTGTTTCCGATGTGGGAAGCGATGAATCAATAATCGAAAAATTCAATTAATGAAAAAAAAAAAGAGGGTGTGGATGACTTGTCTATAGCTTTGGATAACATTTTCTCTATTATTTCTCCCTTCTCTTGTTCGACTACACTTATTTATTAAAGATCAATCAAGTGAATAAATGTATTAAAGATCAATCAAGTGAATAAATGAAATAATTGGTTTTATACTAGAAATAAAAAATTTGGACATTACCATCAATGAATTGGTTTTTGTTGGAAATCTATGAACAAATAAAAAAACAAAAGGGATTACACTTGTTTATTCTACTTATATTTATTTATTTATTGAATAAATCTTATATTTTTTTCTACTTTACTTATTCCTTACCTTAATTTATTCTTTCACCTATACTTTTTTTTTCTATTTATGTTGATATGGAATGAGAATGGACTGGCTTCGATAGTTGGGTACACTACCAATTAACTTTGCTCAATTATGGCTGCTCTTTCTTAATCGATGAGTAGAACATACTATTGTGAGGACCTCTATGCCATCATAGTTCTAAACAAACTCAGTAAGCTTATCAACTCGCAAGTAGGGGTGAAATCGATTCGGTTTGGTTTAGAACATAATTTAAACCGAAAACCGGTTTCTAGAGTTAATTGAAATTGAAAACCCAAAAGAAATTAATTGAAAAGTTTTTAGATAAAATTTTGGATAATTATCATTTTGAATCCTGTACTATGCACTGTATTTCAGTTAGTTCCATGTACTAAAAAAACCGACAAACTGAAACTTGTACTTTAATTCTGTTATCAGTTTTGACTTTCTATTACCAACTTCATTAAACCCTCTTTTAAAAAATTACCAAACGATATTGGATTCAGTTAAAATTTTTACCATATGTTCACTACTTAATGAGAAGATAATTTGAAATCTTTCGTGATTTTTTAACACATGTACAATTTATTGTAATTTTATTTTAGTATTTTATAAAAATATTATACTAAATCATAAAAATTTTATAAAATCATGAAAATGTTTTTATTATCTACCTATGATAGGTTGAACATGTGAAAAACTTTTCAAATAAATCAAATATCGTTTGGTATTTTTTTAAAAATTAGTTTATAAAATAAAAAAGAAACTGAGATTAATTTAAACAAATAACAAACGATATTTGATTTATTTGAAAAGTTTTTCACATGTTCAACTTATCATGGGTAGATAATAGAAAACTTTTCGTAATTTTCTAAAATTTGTATGATTTATTATAATATTTTTATCAAATAATAAAATAAAATTACAATAAATCGTACATATGTTAAAAAATTACGAAAATTTTTAAATTATCTTCTCATTAAGTAGTGAACATGTGGTAAAAATATCAACTGAATCTAATATCGTTTGATAATTATATAAATAAAAGTTTAATAAAATTATTGATAGAAGACTAAAATTGATAATAGAATTAAATTACATTTGGATTTGCCACACACCCAATCTTCCTCTTTCTCACTCTAAATATATGAGTATAGCTATTTCGATGTTAATGCCCCATCAGCTCAACACCACCGGCCACCCCTCTCTCTCTCTCTCTTCCCCCCACACAGTATATTAAACCCTTCGTCTTTCTCTGTCTAACGCGGGTTGTTTTATCGCGCAACTACGCCGAACCCATTTGAAGAACAAAGGTAAATTGTTCTCTCTCTTCAGAGCCAAATTCCATCTTCTTTAGCTAAAGCTTCTTCTAGCTATATTTCTGTTAATTTATTTTCTGGGTTGTTCGATTTTCGCCATTTCAGTCGATAAAACTGTATTCTTGATGTATTTTTCTGGGATTTTGTCATCGTCTTGGGAGTTTTTCAAAGTTGGGTATTTACTAGATTAATCCTGCTTTCTTCGATTATGCTTTGACAAAATCATACTTTCTCTTTCATCCTTTTCTGTCTCTTCCGTTTTTTTACTTTATCCCTTTTCCATTTTCCCCACAAACCCCATTTCTGCATCTCTCTCTCTCTCTCTCTCTCTACACTCATTTGAGGTTTTGTACATAAACCATTTCTAATCGGAAGACTAACAGACAAATGAAGGAGAAAGATAACGATTACAACTTGAAAATTTGTAAGTTTTTGCTTATAGGTTTACTAGTTTAGCAACTGACCTTTCTTCCAGAGTTGGTTATTTCCATTGATCGGAAACTTAAGAAACAGAAGTTTCTTCTGGCTTTTTCTTAGCTCATCTACGTCAGAATTTACTGTCTTCTCTCAGATTTTGATTTCCTTAGTTGGTATGGTTCTGGACAAAATGATGAAGATAACCCTTTAAGTACTCTTATGCTTTGACATTCAAAAATCAGAAATTATATGAGCTCTGTTATCTGGATGTACACGGGCTAGCCGAATGTAGCGCTCAGCCTTTTTGATCCATGAATCCCATCCTCCCCGTCGAACAAAGTTAGGTCTACTCAGGGAGAGAAATCCCCTGTTTGTCGACGACGAGTATCAAGGGGGCTCCGACGCTCTGTCGGACATCATTGCCGTAGTGGAACTGGTAAGAACGTTTGCTATAGTCTCTGAAAATTAGCCCCCTTTTTTTTTATCCTGATCAATACTTAGTTTTTTCTTTGAATCTAAAGTCTTTTCACCGTGGCTTAGATTATGGTTCGAAATATTTGTTATCTTAGCTTATGTTTCTTATGAAGGATCTCGATAGGCTGGAAAACCCACTCTCTGGTGGGATGGTTAGGTTGTTCAACCTTATCTCTGGTTTTACCATCGGAGGATTTTGGTGAACGATGGTTTTAGATTTTTGGGAAGGTGTGATGTATATGACTTTGTTACCCTTATAAATCCAGAATTTGTGAAATTTCTTATTCATTCTTAGGAAATATTTTGCCCCATTTTTTTTATAGTATTTGACTTAACTGTGGTATGATGACAACTTTTTGTTATGTATTTGTTGTTTCAACATTAAATTCTAATATTTCTGGCGTGTGGTGTTTGTGGTAGTATCTGAATCACATATTGGAAGGTAGTTTTTGAAACAATTATATTGTGTCAAGTTTGGAAATGTTTATGAGATTTGAAGATCAAATTGTAGACTGTGACATGTCATTGATAATATGATGCACTACAATCATCTAAAAGAGGTTTATTGGGTATTGTTAGTAGTGGAGCACATAGGGGAGAGAGGAGTGTCTGACATACCGTTAGGTGACTAGGAGAGAGAGTCTGAGTCTGTTACGAGGGGGGATAAAAGAAGGAGAGGAGAAGAGAGAATTAGGCATTGAATATTGTGTTATGTTTGTTTGATAATAGACCGAGTCTGTGGATTTCCAGATTTGTGGATTGTGTGTGTGCTGGTACTCGTAGTTGTTGCTCTGTTTGCAGGTAGCTTCCTGGAAATAGAGAGGAAGAGGTTGAAGAAGGAAGCAAACCTCATCATAATATTATCCACATTTCTTTTATATATGAGAAATTAATTTATTTTTTTAATAAACGAGATTTATTGTAGAATAATAATGAAATCTAGACAAAAAGGTTTTTTAATTGAAAAATTGACATTTTTGGACAAAACCTTTGCACAAATGATGTCTTTGCAGCTAGCAAGACATCTAGCCCACATGACTTGCGGCTAGAGAATTCTATCAGTGTTGTTTTTTAATTTAAATAAACAAAACCGTTGTGCAGTGTTTCTTTGTTTGCATTGCCTCTTGTATAGAGGCGTTTCACTGTCTAATAAATGTGCTATGTGTGGCAAGGCTGAGAAAAGAAAATGTGAATCATCATCGATGTCTAGTGGGTGATGCAGTTTTGGGCTAGAAGTCTTTGGTTGTTTTGTGGTTGGGGTGAGCATGACACATAAAAAAAAATGTTATTGTCTTCTCACTCATTACATATTTTAGTGTATTCGGTTCAAGAGGAACATAGTCATTTTTGAAGAAGATTAGTGTTGTTGAGTCTTTTCAGCATTCTTTTTGTGATTCTATTTTTGTTTGTAAATAATTTTAAAATAGTGCTTACTCATATAAATTTATGGGGTGTTGAGTTTTTCTTCTTGCTACTCAATTTTTTTTATATATCTTTGCTTTTACATATATCTTTTTTATGATGAAACCTAACTTTTCTCGCATTTTCTCTTCCCTCTCTACGTTTTCAGTTCATATTTGGCTTTCATGACATGTATTCTGTTTCTAGGTGTTTTCTTATGTTTTTTGCATTTTTTCTTTTTGGTTTGTTTTTCTTTTTGGTTTTGGAAGGTTTACTATACCTAGATTAATGCTTTGAAAATTGAATTGTTGTGAGTCATATGAGACTTGTATATAGTGTGAGATGCTCCCAAATGTGTTGTTGTGATTTGAAATTGGCTTTCACGGTCATCTTCTCTATTGTGGCTCCACATCATGCTTGAGCTAGACAAAGAATCATTGCATGTCAATTTCTGCATCCTGTCTTCATTTTGTAATTGTTTAATATGTTTTGTTCTTTTGTATTATTTAGTGTTGTTGGCTGATAGCATCAAAAAGTCATGGAAATCTTGTATCACATTTTCTTCTTATATTGGTTCAAATCATGATATGATGATACAGTACAAGCCCAAACCCAAGAGCCGTGGTATTTTAAAATTTTATTTTACCTCTCATTTTAATTTGAGTGTATTCGTTTTAATCTTTTAGATAGACTTTATATTTTTCGTAGAAAATTTACTTATCTTATTAGAGATTTCAAATAATGACTGAACTCTATTTAGATGGTTGTGATAAGTATTAATTTTAGACTTTGATATGAAATTGCTTTATTATGCAATATTATAAGTAGTAGATAAAAATGAAATTTGCCACAAAAAAACTGATAGTTGTGTTTCTTGTTTAATATTAGGGTTAGTCATTTTGAGCTCCACTGAGCAATTTTTCATTTGCTTTTGTAAACATTTGTCAAGGTTTCATGATTATTTGAAGATGATCTCCCGTCTCTCACCTTTTTTTTGTTTTTTCCACTTTGTCTCTTCCCTGCAGATTATAGGCAAGAATGACCAATGTTATGAAGAAATTTTTTATTACATCTTTGTTTATGTGGGTTACTCCCATTGCAATTCTATATGGTTTCAACCATAATTTACTTCCAGGTATGACATTTGCTTAAACTATCCAAACCAGAGTATGAAAGTACACCTATCTTGTGTTTTACTCCTGTACAGATAGGTTGTCTGAAAACTAATATTTCTCCTTACTATTAATGCCAATGAAACCCATTGCTTCAATAGTTGTACTTATTTTGACTGTTGAATCTTAGTTTTAAGTTATTGTAATCAGTCTGCATTTTTATCTTCTGCTATACAAGTACTCTTAATGTTATCATTGTAAGCGCAAATTATTTGAAATGTTGAATACTTCTTTCCTGAGCATAAAATTCCATTATAGCAAAATAACGATAATAGAAAACTACAACGAACTCTAGATTTAACCACAAGTCTAAGCGACCTTGTTCGATGCACAAAATCCTAATAAAGTAAGATAACAACAGTCTATAAGCATCATCATCCTAATCTCACTCTCCCTCCTTTATTTATAATCATCTCTCCTAGTCTTTAACTCCTAAAGTACCCCTTAATCTATTTTCGAACATTTTCTATGTTAGGAAAAGTTTTTGGGAAACTAAAGGTTTAATAGGCGTGCTCAAATTTCACTTGTTGCCATATTTTCTGTATTCATGTGTGAATTGTTACTTGTTAGTTTCATATTCTCACAGTACATAAACCTTGAGTTCTCTTTGTTGACAGGTTCCAGCCAAATGAATCCTTATTCTCTTACACTCTTAAGTGGGTTCCTCGCTGTTTTATCAGTGAATATAGTCATTGCATTTTATATATACATGGCCATGAAAGAAGCTCCTGACAAGCATGAACCAGATGAGAAATTTCTTGCCGAGGCAAAAGCTAGTTTAAATCAGTCTACTAAGGAAGCTGATGGTACCACCTCATCTCATAAAAAGAATGAATAGGGATGAAAAATTTGAGGGCTAGAACTACAGCACAAGCTGAAGCAAGGTCTTCAGCAGCTCTAGATTTTCAACGACGTATTGCACAAGACTTGTGAGATAATTAGTTTATTGATGAGGTGATTTTGTTTAAACTATTAATAATTTCGTATTTCTTGGATATAGCTTATGTTAGTGTCTGTGGGAATCTTTATTCAGGAAATGAATGATGGAAATAAGCAGATTTGAAGTTAATGTTTGAAATGACAAATTTATCTCTCTGCTCTCTCGGTCTCCTTTCTTCAATTGTTCATCTTCTTCTCTGTAAATTCCTTCTTAACCTTTCTCGATCTGTCGATATTCATTTGGCTGTAACCCACACCCTGGGAAGCGATAAAATCTTGTCCTCAGTTTTGGTCCATTACTTTATATTCGAGATTATTATTGCATTAGTTACGAAAGATCGTAGCGATAAATATGTCTGGATATTCAGGGTTGGATAGGTTGATAGTTTGCAGGACTTCATATGAGCATTATGGGTTTGATATCTTCAAAACAATTACAAGTTCCATTTTTATTTTTGCTATAATAATGCCCACATTTGTTTGGAGTTAGTTTGTTGGTGTATGGTGCAATAGACTTTCCAAGTTACAAATAGTAGGGAATTAATTATCTTGCTCAGAGAAAGACCCAACATGTATCTACTATTGCATTAGTAGTTGAACACTTCACCATTTATCTTAATTGACTAACAACGACACAAACATTCTACTTGGTTTACGAAAATTAGGTCTAGAAAAAAAAATGGCAGAAGGTGTGGTTTGCTAAATTTAGATCCTCATGGTTAGCTTTTGGTAATTCTAGCATCATGCCACAATATGTCTAGATTGAAGTACTATCGGTTCTCTCATTTATAAAGCGTTAAACTTCCTATTGAGGTTGCGATCTCAACATCTTGAGCAAAGTATCAGTTATATTTTGTTTAAACAAACGACAATTTTGTTAGTGTCGCAACGTAAGACTACATTGAGTGTGACGCAGTTGTGGCTAACATGGGGGTTGAACAAGAGTTACCAAAGAATGTAAGATTTTGGTTTTAATAAGGAATTGAATGGAGTGCATTTTTTTTATGAGTGTAAAACTTTTTTTATAGCTATTAAATTGAATGTCAATAAGAGTAAAGTTATATTTTACCTTCTATTTTTACTTTCTAATTCTTACTTCGCAACGGGACAATCATTTATTGGTATAACTAATGACTTATATTTAATTATTTATAATATATTATGTTAATTATATCAATTTATAACTGTCATGTTAAAAGATAAAAATTAAAAAATAAAATTAGAATGCAAAAATAGAAGTTACGTAAGAGGTAAGAATTAAAAGGTAAAAATAAAAGTTAAATATAACATTATTCCACTTATAAATAAAGAGTAATTTTACGGTTACTTTTTCATTCTACTTTCTTAAAAAACTCACTTGTTACACGATAATTGATGCAATTAATGTATTTAATAGATAGTTTATTACATTAATTGCCCTTCAATTACATCAGTCATTGTTTTACACGAGTGTTTTTAAGAAAATAAACGTAAAATTATTCTTAAATAAATTATCATTATATTTAGAATTTATCATGTAAAATTTGCCTGTTGTTTTTAACTTTTTATTTTTTAAAAACATTAAATCTCCATCATAAAAGAAAGACTTGCAACGATATTCGAGCACCAACTTAAAACCCCGCAAAACCGTACTCCTAGTCCCTGATCATCTCTCCTTCCCCCGCGCACTATCATGCTCTTCCATACAAGCTGAGATGAAAGCTTTGAAATCTCTCAGAACCATCGCTACTATCTCTTCGCGACCTTGCCGAGCCCGTCCTTCCAATCACACCGTTTTGCTCAAATTTTACTCAGCCCTACCTCAAGAAGACAACTCTGTTTCTCCCGACACTTTAAATGCTTCAGACTCGGTCTTCGACAGTGCGGATTTCACTCTACCTAATACGGATTCAGCTGCTGAAACTTCATCCCTAGTTAAACCCACATGGGATAATACAGGGAAAATGCTGATAAGTTAATCTTCGGGAAGAAAATCCAGAAAGAAAATTTGGTTGATAAGGAACAAGAAGAGGAGAGGAAGTGGTGATGATAAGTGACTAATTGGCGACAGCTGACGCTGAAGAGGAAGAGAATGATGATAAGTGGGTGAAGGAGGAGAACCATGTTGGGAAAATAACGATAGCAGAAGCGATCCGAAAAATATTAGGAAATATTTTCTCACGCCGTAAGATTATAATGGTAAAAAAATAAGAGAAATAATGGCTAAATGAACACCAAGAATTTTACGTGGAAATCCAAATCGGGAAAAAATCACGGAGACTGAGTACAGAAAGATCTCACTATGAAAAATAAGATTGACAATATTTTTCTAGATATCAAATATTCTAGAAAATATTCACTAAGAGAAATGACCACTTTTAGAACTCTCAATGTGCACAAAAGCACCACACCTATTTTTCTCTCACACCTTTCTTTTTTCTCCCTCCAAAATAATACTCTCTTATTTTCTCTCTTTCTTCACTCTGATAAAAAAGTTGCTTCGGATAATTTTTCCAGCTGAAGAACTTCCCTATTTGTAGGGAAGTTTGACACAAAGGACAAACTTGGAAAACGACACCTCCCTTAAAATAAGGCAGGCACCGAAAGAAGAAGAAGAAAAACATCTTCTTCTTTTTCCTTTTCATTTAATGCTGCTTGTAGGCGCCGCTGAAGAGAAGAAATTTTCTTCTCTTCAGCTTTAAATGCTGGGTCCCTCATCATAATGAGGGAACTCACAAATCTCCCCCTCCTGATTTATGATGAGGAATCTCCAACAATCCTGCTTTTCGTCGAGAAGTCTCGAGCTTCTCCTTTGGTAAAGCTTTCGTCAACATATCCGAACCATTTTCACTGGTGTGCACTTTCGCCAAGTGCAACTGCTTTGTCTCGAGCAAATTTCGAACCCAATGATACCTCACATCAATATGCTTGGACCTCGAATGAAATGATGAATTCTTGGAGAGATGGATAGCACTCTGGTTATCACCGAACATAATATACTTCTCTTGGCGCAGACCCAATTCCTCAAGAAATCTCTTCATCCATAAAGCCTCTTTGCAACCCTCAGTGATTGCAATGTACTCGGCTTCTGTGGTGGATAGTGCAACACAATCTTGCAGCTTGGATAGCCAAGACACGGCTCCTCCTGCAAAAATCAGCAAGAATCCTGAAATTGACCTCCTGGAATCAATGTTACCAGCCATATCTGAATCGGTGTACCCAACTAGCAAAGGATCACTGCCACCGAAACACAAACACAGTCTGGAAGTGCCTCTGAGATATCTGAATATCCACTTCACTGCTTCCCAGTGTTCTTTGCCAGGATTGGAGAGGAATCGGCTGACTACTCCAACTGAATGAGTAATATCGGGTCGAGTGCAAACCATGGCGTACATCAAACTGCCAACTGCAGACGCATAAGGAACTCGACTCATGTCGGCCTTGTCTTTCTCACTTGTAGGACATTGCTCTGAATTGAGCTGGAAGTTACCTGCAAGTGGAGAACACACAGCTTTGGCCTTGCTCATGTTAAACTTTTCCAGTACATTCTCGATGTAGTGTTCCTGAGACAACCACAGTTTCCCATTCTTCTTATCACGAGAGATCTTCATACCGAGTATCTTCTTTGCCGCACCCAAGTCTTTCATAGCAAAAGACTTGCTCAATCTCTCTTCAACTTATCAATCTTGCTAGTGTCACGGACTATGATCAGCATATCGTCAACATACAAAAGGAGAATGACAAAATCATCATCGGAATACCTCTTGATGAACACACAATGGTCTGACGATGTCCGGCTGTACCCTTGACTCACCATGAAAGAGTCAAATTTCTTGTACCACTGGCGTGGAGCTTGTTTGAGGCCATACAAGCTCTTCTTCAACTTGTACACAAGTTGTTCTTTCCCTTTGACTTTGAATCCCTCGAGCTGCTCCATGTAAATTTCTTCCTCCAAGTCACCATGAAGAAACACAGTTTTCACATCAAGTTGCTCGATCTCCAAATTCAAGCGTACCGCTAAACCAAGAGCAACTCGGATCGAGGACATCTTCACCACATGTTAGAATATTTCTTCAAAGTCGATTCCTTTCTTCTGACCGTACCCCTTCACAACTAATCGAGCCTTGCACCTTGGCTATGAGCTTGCACTTTCAGTCTTCAACTTGTAGAGCCATCTGTTCTTGAGAGCTTTCTTTCCTTGGGGTAACTTCACCAAGTCATAAGTGTGATTCTCATGAAGAGACTGCATCTCCTCTTCCATGGCTTTCAGCCACTCTTGCTTCTTATCAACGGAAGTTGCCTCTTGGTACGTTTCTGGCTGTCCGCTATCTGTGAGCATCACATACTCATCTGAAGTGTATCTCATCGAAGGACGTCGCTCTCTAGTGGATCTTCTCAACGGAGGTTCTTCTGGCAACTCTTGAACCTCTTCTTCGACTTGTTGAGTTGGTTCAACATTATCAGTTGTGGGAATTTCTCCATCTGTGGGACCGGTATCATGTTCTTGTTCCGCTCCCCCTTGATCAGAATGCCTTGCAGATGTAGAAATCGGATCCAAATCGATCAGATCATCATTGCACCTCTCTACCATTTCAGCCTTATCGATGTCTTTGATGCCTTGGTTTTCTACGAACACTGCATCTCGGCTTCTTACAAGCTTTTTCTCCACTGGATCGTAGAACCTGTAGCCAAACTCATCAAGACCATAACCGATGAATACACACGGCCTCGTTTTCACATCGGGCTTCGACCGCTTGGCTTTTGGAATGTGAACAAAGGCCTTGAACCCAAAAATGCGTAGATGATTGTAAGAAACTTCTTTTCTTGACCACATCTTGTCTGGAACTTTGAAGTTTAGTGGAACACTCGGCGTGAGATTCAAAACGTTAACCACTGTACTCAAGGCTTCACCCCAAAAGGATTTCGGCAATTGTGACTGCGAGAGCAAACATCTCACCCTCTCAACGAGTGTTCTGTTCATTCTCTCAGCTAATCCGTTCAACTGAGGAGTCTTCGGAGGTGTCTTTTGATGCCGAATACCCTGCTCTCTACAGTACTCATCAAAAGGACCACAGTACTCACCTCCATTGTCTGTCCGGATGCATTTGAGCTTTACACATGTTTCTCTTTCAACACGAGCATGAAACTGCTTGAAGACGTCTATCACTTGATCTTTTGTCTTCAACGTATATACCCAAATCTTCCTTGAATGATCGTCGATGAAAGTCACAAAGTACAACGCACCTCCAAGTATTCTTGTCTTCATCGGGCCGCACACATCGGAGTACACCATGTTGAGTATACCCGGTTTCCGCGAGTGAGGGACACTTTTAAAGGCTACTCGAGTCTACTTACTAGCCAAGCAATGATCACACTACTTTAGAGAGCCTCCTTTTATACCTGATAACAGGTTCTTCTTGGCGAGAATCATCAAGCCCTTCTCACTCATATGGCTAAGCCGGTTGTGCCAAAGATCTACCACGTCTTCATGGTCCACCGTATGGACTGTGGAATTTGCGATCTTTGCATGCATCACATACAAAGAAGAGCATTTTTCTCCTCTCGCCACAATTAAAGAGCCTTTGGCGAGCTTCCATTTTCCATCACGAAAGGTGTTGCAAAACCCTTCGTCGTCAAGCTTTCCGGTCAAGATCAAATTCATGCGGATGTCAGGAATGTGCTTCACACCTCTCAAAAACAAGGTGTTGCCATTGTCGGTTTATAAACGTACGTCTCCCATACCAATGGCTTTTGCAACGCCATCATTTCTCATCCTTATACTTCCAAAGTCACCAGAAGTGTAGGACGTGAAGAAATCCCTCCGCGAAGTGGCATGTATCAAAGCACCACTATCGATCACCCAACTCGTGTCTTGGCATGCGAGATTAACGACGTCTCCATCGTACATAATAAAGAACTCCTCGGTGGCTGTGGCTACCTTCTCGCTTGTGTCACCCTCTTCGGCCTTCATTTCGTTTCCCTTGGCATTTGGATTTTCTCGAAGAAACTTTCGACAAAATCTTTTGATGTGACCCTTCTTGCCGCAATAATGACACTCAACGTTGGCGTATTTTCTGGACTTACTTTGACTTCGATTTCTGTTACCCGGACCTTTGCTTTGACTCCTCCCCTTGTTTTCGGTGACTAAGACATCTGATTGTGAAGAAGAGCCTGTTGACTTTCTTCTAATTTCCTTGTTAAGAACACTACTTTTGACTACATCCATAGCCAAAACACCATCTGGGGTCGAGTTAGGCAACGACATTCTGAATGTCTCCCACGAGTCCGGCAAAGTCCCAAGAAGCATCAACCCTTGAACTTCTTCATCAAACTTGATTTTCATTCCAGCCAACTGATTGATAATTTCTTGAAATGTATTCAAGTGATCAGTCATAGCTTTTCCGTTCTGGTACTTCAACCCCAGAACCTGCTTGATCAAAAATAGCTTGTTGTTACCAGTCTTCCGAGCGTACAACTCCTTAAGCTTTTTCCACAAGCTTTGAGCGTTCTTTTCCTCACTGACATGGTTGAGGACGTTATCATTTACCCACTGTCGAATGTAACCGCATACTTGACGATGACATAATTCCCATTCGACGTCAGATTTATCTGTCGGCTTCGCACCAGCAAATACGGGTAAATAATAGTCTTTCACGTCAAGAAGATCCTCCATCTTCCCTTTCCACCCATGATAGTTGGAGCCGTTCAACGTGACCATCCGACTCGGGTTACTCTCCATGATTCAAACACGGCACAAGGACTACAACTTTTAAAAAATTTTCTGATGTGGAAGATCAGTTTAAAAACCGCAACAACAGAGCATACTAGATTTAAAGAAGTCAACCTCGCTCTGATACCACTTGTTGGGAAAATAACGATAGCAGAAGCGATCCGAAAAATACTAGGAATATTTTTCCACGCCGTAAGATTATAATGGCCAAGAAATAAGAGAAATAATGGCTAAATGAACACCAAGAATTTTACGTGAAAACCCAAATCGGGAAAAAACCACGGGGACCGAGTCCAGAAAGATCTCACTATGAAAAATAAGATTTACAATATTTTTCTAGATATCAAATATTCTAGAAAATATTCACTAAGAGAAATGACCACTTTTAGAACTCTCAATGTGCACAAAAGCACCACACCTATTTTTCTCTCACACTTTTCTTTTTTCTCCCTCCAAAATAATACTCTCTTATTTTCTCTCTTTCTTCACTCTGTTGAAGAAGTTGCTTTGGATAATTTTTCCAACTGAAGAACTTCCCTATTTATAGGGAAGTTTGTCACAAAGGGCAAACTTGGAAAAACGACACCTCCCTTAAAATAAGGCAGGCACCGAAAGAAGAAGAAGAAAAACATCTTCTTCTTTTTCCTTTTCATTTAATGCTGCTTGTAGGCGCCGCTGAAGAGAAGAAATTTTCTTCTCTTCAGCTTTAAATGCTGGGTCCCTCATCATAATGAGGGAACCCACAAACCAGATGTCTTTGTCTGTTGGCACAATCAATGCTCCTAATGTTGGAAAGTCAGCATTGACTAATTAAATGGTTGTTTTCTTATTTCTGCCTTTTGTTCATACTTATGGGTAATCATTGTGATCCTCATCTTCACGTTCTTTTATTTTTAATCACTTTTATGACTAGCATACTCATTTGTGCTCTGATTCTTGAACATTATTTCAGTTGTGCAGTGCCTGTTTATTATTGTAAAACTACGAAGTTTTATATTGTTGTACTGAGGGTATAATTGTTAAGTTTTATACGAATTTGTAAAATAGAGGATGATCTTCTAGGCCAGACTTTGTGATTTGAGAATTAGAAACTAATATGGTGAATAAAGTTTCATCAAACTAATTTGTTCGAAATGAAAATTATTAGAGTTCAATTACTTGCTGGTTTAATCATTACCAAAAAATTTTAGTGAGGTTTCTTTGAAAGGAAATTAATAGAAAAACTGTAATCAAATCCCGAATTCATTTATCTTATTCAATTGGCTTGGAATATTATAATAATAGTAGAAGTTGACCCACAAACAAAAAATATACTCGGTGCTTGGTGCAGCCGAGAATTCTCAGAATAATGATGCGGAAAATTAAACAAACAATCTCTAATATTAACGAAACTTGGTGTGAATAATAATTTATGAATAAGGTTTCAAAATCTGAAGATTTGGAAGAAAAACTAATTTTGAAAACGCCAATGAAAATGCAAACCCTTAGCTTGTCCGATAAAGCAAAGTTGATACTTTTTGGAAAATGGTTCTTCCAAGGAGAGAACCAGCAGCGTTTGAGAAGAATTACCCCATTTCATCTTGATTTCTTCTATTAGATTAGAAGAAGAGAAATATGGGGATAAGAACCTTCAAGTATTCTTAAACTTGGAGGCAATGGAGGCATCACTCCACTTGGTTGATTATCCAACCCCAAGCACTTACGTTGTCTTCAAACCAATCTGGTTTTTGAGAGAAACTGCCGATTTTTCATTGATCAGAAGATAATTGAATACAATCACCAAAAGTCATGTTTAAGTATCCTAAGGTGGCTAAAGGAAACATAATAAGAGTGAAACCCTCCAATCCAACGGAAGTGAAAGCTTTTCTCCTCCATGGTGTGGTTTCTTGAGATGGTCCCCTACAGATTTCATATTTTAAGTATTTCATAGCATTTGCAAACATTAGGTTAAAATCATCGAACCATTGGTTTAAATTATTTATTAGTCTTTGCATGCTTCCTTGCATGCTAGACTTTCCCTCTTGGTGGGTGAGTCTCATCTTGGGAAACTTACTAGCCATTGGCTGGCTAGATCTTGATTAGTGTTATATTGAAGGTCACTCCTAGTTGTCTTTATTAAAACACTACTTAAATCCTAAAATTTAGGAAATGATTTTGTGGAATAGTTTTAGGAAGTGTGAATGATAACCGATTTGATAAATTTTAATGTTATTGAAATCTTCCAATTAATAAGTGTAAGGTACTTCTTACTTTTGAAATCGAACCGTTGGTTTAAATTATTTATCAATCATTGCATGCTTCCTTACATGCTAGACTCTCCCTCTTGGTGGGTGTGAGTCTCATATTGGGAAACTTCCTTGCCCTTGGCTATGGCTATATTTTGATTAGTGTTATATTGAAGGCCACTCCTAGTTGTCATTATTAAAGCACTACTTAACTCCTAAAATTTAGGAAATGATTTTGTGGAATAGTTTTAGGAAGTGTGAATGATAACCGATTTGGTAAATTTTAATGTTTTTGAAATCTTCCAATTAATAAGTGTAAGGTACTTCTTACTTTTCTAAGATATTAGAAGAATTAATTAAGGTTTGTTAATTTAACTTTTAAGAAATGATCAATTAGGATATTTTATAAAAGGAAACTATCAAAGCTTTCGGTTTTCATGCAGTTTTATTCTCTAGGCTGTTCTGGTTCGTTTCTAGGTCGTCCGGGTCGTCTTAGGTTCCTCGGCATTTTGCTTTCTAATCCTGTAAAAAGGTTACAAGGATCTAATTTTAGATGTATATAAACTAACTAAATAAAAGAAATACTTACAGTCGGTGAAGCACGTTGTATGACGGCCGGCATTGTCGGGTAATTCTTTGAACGACTCGACCACTTTTGCTCTGATACCAACTTATAACGCCCCCGAACCCACCCCGGCTCGGTGCACTATTTTGCTAACCCATACCGCGTTTAAAACAAAATTTAAAATAATTTTCGATAAAATTTTGACTCGATTTTCCAGTTTTTTGAACCCTCGAAAACGGTTGGAAAATGTGCCTAAAATATGTTTAAAATACATCGAAAAATATCGGGTTAAAACAATTTAGAAAACCAGAAAAATAAAAAAAAACCGGTCTGGTCTGGTCTAATCGGAGCCCGCGTGCACCGCGCGCAGCAGCGACCCTCGCGCGCTACCCCACGCGCGCGAGATGCCGATCGATCGGCAACCTCTCTGGTCGCCAGGCGCGCTACAGGAAGATTGTGCCAATCGATCGGCGCTGGGCGCTGTGTGCGCCCACCGCGCGCGCAGCAGCGCCCTGCGCACGCCTCCCCTGCCTAGCGCGCACATGCCTCGGCCACCAGCGCCCTTTTCCACTTTTCCTCAATTTTTCTCTAAGCCAAACACCTCCAATTCACCCAAAATTTTTACCATACATTTCCGACATCCCCAACTCTATGCCCCGGAAAAATCTCAGAAAACCGACTTAAAACGGTTAGCGAAAACATATAGACAAAAGAACCAGACGTTGTTTGTTATACAAAAAAAACAGGCAGAATAACGACTGAAATTTCATAAACAAAAACCTGAAATACAAAGTCTTAAAACACCATCATTTACGTACCAATCATCCAACAAAACAACTACTAGCCACAATCATCCAAATAGAAAAAAAAACTATCTACAATGCAAAATACCAAAAATCCCCACCAAACTACCCGAAGAATGTGGCCGAGACGCACCAACAACTGCCTGCACCGGCGTGCCTCGTGAATCACCGACTGCCCTAATCCTTGGCTCCATCATCTAGCTCACCTGTGTATATATCGTCACCTACACCATAGAACACAAAAAGTAAGTATAATGCTTAGTAAGTAGGGAGGAATACAGATTATACCAATGCACATTCAACTCAACCCCTAAATGCAGTTTCTACACACTCTGTTGTTTTCATTTCATTTTCGTTGCATTTATCTTCCACTTACATGTGAATCAAGAAGGCACACGTCCTAACACAATCTGGGACGGCCACACCTTGACTCACTGAGCAAGATCGGAGGCACACGTCCTAACACAATCCGGGACGGCCATACCAAATCTCCTCCTCGTCGATCATGGAACCGTCAGTGTGCCTTCTAGCACGAGCATATCGAGGCGTTCACACTCACGACGCATTACGTAAGTTAGCATAACAATTCTCATAGAATCCCTTTCGGGGTGCTACACACTAGCCACTCGCCTGATAAGGCTATTCTACTCGAAACCAGTTGCATATCCATTTTCTTTGTTTTCTTAAGTTTCACATTTAAAACACACAACATGCTAGAACACGTGTTTCGTAAGTTGAAAACAATGATACATGAAAACAAAATGTTCAAACCAAAACAAACAACAACCATCCCTACCGTCCTATGGTGTAGGCCCGAAGGCAACGAAACGAAAAAGTTCCTCTACTTACCTGACTGCTCGGAATGTGTTTGCTCATTTCGTTTGGTTAACTTACTCGCTCGTCAACCTAACCAATAGAGAAACTCACTTAGTATAAACCCTAAGAAATTCTAAAGAATTTCCTAACCAAAACTAACAACCAATTAAACAATTTTTACAAACTAATACTTAAACCCGATTTTCCACTAATTTTTTATTGTCCAACTTCAAACGGCCATAACTTATTCGTTTTTCAACGAATTTCGACGTACCACCCCATTCCATAAACCTCTACACGTCTACTATCCATTGATACACTTAAATTGACCAACCAAATAATGGCCAGATTGAAAACACAGAACCAGAACCGGCACCCTTTGATTTAAAAATCGGTTTTTCCATAACTCACTTCCAATCTTCAATCTCTTCCTAAAAACAACATAAACTAGCATCATTAAGGGTTTAAACCATCAATTAGGAAGAAACTAGCCAAGAGAAACACAATTTTCGGAATCCATGTTTAGGGTTTTCCAAACCCTATCAAACTTCCACCAAAACACCATAAAATCACCAAGATTTAACACCTAGAAGCATTAAACTCAAAACCCGATAAAAACTTACCTTAGACCCTTGAAATTTCTTGAAGGAAAAGGAGGATGAGGGCCTTCAATGGTGCTGGGTTTTCGTGGGAAGAAAGGAGGAAGAAAGGAATTATTTTGACTTTTTCTCACTAATCCATCCAATTTATAAAATTCCATTTTTTCCTCTTTTTTCAACTTTGCCACCAAAAATCAATTTTTATAAAAGCCACCACACTTTTGCTCTCTCTGTTTCCAACGTGACATGCACTACCATTAATCCCTCTTTTCAATTAAATTTTCTTTTATCAAGTTTTCACACAACACAAACTCCTAACTGCACTAATCCTAGGATTTTCACTAAAATTTCTCTTCTATTCATTGCTTTCCTTTCCATGACTTAGGAAAATTCTAAATTAGTATTAAACACTCATACTGTAACCTAATCTAAGGCTACACACTACAAGAAATTTTTTGGGTGTTACAGATTTAATATCACTAAATAAACAATTTTAAACAACCGAAATTAATTGCCATAGCAATAAATTTTAATTCTTTAAACCTAAATAAACACTAACCAAAGATATGACAGCAAATTATTAGCACCAATTTGATAAAGTTTTCAGTTTTTAGACAGGTTATTTATGGTAACTTTTGAAAAACAGATTGCAATTCAATTTAACGAAAAATAGCAGCAAGTTTTACGTGTGATTTATGACAATAGATCTTTCATGCTTGTGTCCAAAACAAGTTTGGTATTTGCTGTAAGATGGTTGATCGATAAATTATAACCATTGGTAGATATAACATTGCTTAATAATAACAATACAATTCATAGAAATTTAGATTTATATCATATATTCATAAACAGAATATTCATGCTCTTCAACCAATATCATCAACGAGTCTTAAGATGTTAACATACTCGTGCTCAGATCTAAACAAGAAAATATATTAGACGTGCAGATTATTACTCAACAAAAACAAATCACAGCAGCACACAAACAAATTTATAGCAGAATTTTTTTTTTGAAATTAGCCATAACGACAATTCAAAATAGGAATTGATTTGCAGCTATTAAAATTTCATATAGAGAGCATGTAAACACGATGATTTGTTCATAAGGGAAGCTGCCTATGCTCTGATACCAAATGACGCAAGATCGACCTGCAAACGATCCGGATTAAACCCACAAACAAAAAAATATACTCGGTGCTGGGTGCAGCCGAGAATACTCAGAATAACGATGATGAAAATTAAACAAACAATCTCTAATATTAACGAAACTAGGCATGAATGATAATTTATGAATAAGGTTTCAAAATTTGAAGATTTGGAAAAAAAAAATAATTTTGAAAACTCTAATGAAAACCCTTAGCTGTTCCGATAAAGCAAAGTTGATACTTCTCGGACAATGGTTCTTCCAAGGAGAGAACCAGTAGCGTTTGGGAAGAATTACTCCATTTCTTCTTGATTTCTTCTATTAGATTAGAAGAGCAGAAAGATGGGGATAAGAACCTTCAAGTATTCCTAAACTTGGAGGTAATGGAGGCACTCACTCCACTCGGTTGATTATCCAACCCAAGACACTTACCTTGTCTTCAAACCAATTTGGTTTTTGAGAGAAACTGTCAATTTTTCATTGATGAAAAGATAACTGAATACAATCACCAAAAGTCATGCTTAAGTGTGGCGCCCCTGAGTCATCCGGGCCCGGGTCGCCGCTCTCACTACCATAACTCTTTCCATACCCAATTAACGATGTAAAATTTTTGACTTTTCTTTAAAACTTTTTCAATCGATTTTTTGTTAATCGTTAACCCCTTCAAGCGAGCGGAAAGCTATATTTAAAACACGTTGAAAACACTCGTTCGAAGTTGAAAATAAAAAATGTTGAGAAATTGAGAGAGTTATACTGTCTGGAAATTAGAGTCTGCTCGGCCAATATTGAGTTAGTTGGGTAGTTTGTGCATTTGTGTTTGTGAACTTTGCAGCAAATTATAGGTGGTTGAAGCCTATCATTTGGTATCCGAGCTCTACTCTTTCTTTGTCCTATTTGCTCTATTTTGTGGTAATTGTTGTTAGTAAAAATGATAAGGAGAAGTCAGCCAAAGTTGGTTCAAAACCGTTATGAGTTTGATGATCAACCAGCCATTTTTATAGTGAAAATTCTGCACCAATGTTTGATGAGCAACTTGATAAAATTTGTGAACTTTTCCTTGAAGTTAAACATGATTTTAAAAGGTTTTCCTAATCATATAGGAGTCTATTCAAGACAAGGTAGGGGAGGAGACAACTCATGTTGATTCTTGCGAACAAATTGTTGAAAATAGTTGTGAGTTGTTGGGGGATTGGTTATGTTGAGTCCCAAAACCCGAATGTTTCTTTGGATTCTTTAACTAACTCAGTTTGTTTTGATAAATACTCTTGTTGAGGAACTAACCATTTTAAAGGATGAGGAACAAATTCCTCCTCAAGAAGACAAGCCCTCAGTTTTGGATGAAGACCATCTTTATGTGAATGGAACACTTAGCACCTTACTTTGTCTAGATGATCCTAGCCAAATGAAGCAAACATACATATTGGACCATGAAGGTGAGTCCTTTACAGCAACTTTTATTGGAGATAACAAAGTTGATAAAACACCTATCTTAATGGAGACTCAAGACTCTCCAAGTCCCCTAACCCGTGAAGAGGGATATATAAGGGTGCAAGATTTCCATGATCCATGTTTACTCAAGGATGAAGTGTACTCCTTGTTTGTTGATGGAGAAAGTTTTGACATTGAAGGCATCCAAGTAGTCCAAGAAAATTCAAAGAGGTTGCTGTGACACCCCGTAAATTTACCCTCAATACTAATCCTAAAATCCCATAACTTTAAACTTTCATTTTTTTGTTTCCTTTATTCAGAATGCACTAGGGTAATTAAACCCAAACAGTGGAAGACTATTCGCGTGTGGAAATTCCTCTCGGGTTCTATCACTTAATTTCTCTCGGAATAAACTAACACTTAGTTCCTCTCGGGTTTCATCAATTTAAACAGTGGAGGAGGATATTTCTTTCTATCGGGTTTCATCGAAGGAAAAAGAACAAAGCATGGACGACAGAAACAGAAGAAGGCATGGACGACAGAAACAGTAGACAGTGTGGAGTACTCGAGACTTATTTGTCCACGGGACTTATTCGTCCACAATCGTCCACGTGACTTATTTGTCCACGGGACTTATTCATCCACGGGACTTAGACGATGACCTTGTTACAGAAACACTCAATCAAAACCTTATCGTCCACAGACTTTGGACGACATCCATACTTATAAAATCTCGACTCCAAACCATGCATTACCCGATTGATTGCCTTTTCCTGGCGATCGATCGGCTAGCTCTCTGGATTTTGTGCAGCAACTGGTATGTGGCTTTTATTTTATGGAATTAAGTGATTTTGATTGGTTGCTTAAATAGGTTAAAGTTTGTTAGTCAAGGACATAAGTGTAATTTGTGAAGCATGTGTTATAAATGGAGGGTTTAGTGAAGGATAGCCGCCACTGTTTTATCACTTTTCTCTTTCAGCTCAGCCGACTCCTCTGGCCATTTTTCTCTCCGTATCTTCTTCAACTTAGGTGAGTTCTTCCTTGACTTCTTCTTGTTGATGATTTAGGATGAATATAGGATATACATTTGATGATTGGTTTTACAGTAGAATGAGTGTTTTAAGAATGCTGTGAGTGAGAGCTGAGTTCGGGTTTTGTTATGAATCGGGAATGCTCGAGGAACAGAGCTTCCAACTAGTTCCCTTAGATTTCTGGATAGTTTAGAGTGAAGTTTGGCAAAGATCTAACTAATACTCTGTCTACGGTTTTAGGTTCGAGCGAAACCCCGAAGTAGTTTACAACCAAGCTTTTCTAGGAAGCCAGGTAAGTAGAGTATGTGTGTGCCTTCGGGCCTACATCACAAAACAATAGGATTTATGCCTGTTTTGTATGTTTTCAGTATGTCATACATCATGTTTATGAAAGAACACGAAAAAGAATTTACATGTAATGGCATGGTAAGGCATGAGTAGTTTGAATCAGAAAAACTATTAAGGGAACTAATCCACCCCTTAATCGAGTAGAGGATGTAGACTTTGGGAAAATTGATCCACTTCCCATCGAATAGAGGGATCAGATTAGCTATTAAGGGAACTAATCTGCCCCTTAATCGAGTAGAGGATGTAGACTTTGGAAAAATTGATCCACTTCCCATTGTACAGAGGGATCAACAGAGAACAGATATAACTGAGTTGTGAAAGTAGAAACTGCATGAATAGGATTTATGCTTTAGCATTTCATTTCATTATGCTCTACTTATTTAGCATTAGGCTAATAGATGAGTTTTTTGATGTAGGTGCTAAGGTTTTAACAGGTGATTTCTCTGAGTTTACAGAAAGATAGGCGAAGTTGATGGATGCACATCTATGCCATGGTTTGGTGCACTGATGAGGCGGTTTAACTAATGTCAGTATGTGAAGTCTTAGTGGACAGCTGTTTTGTTTAAGTGTGCCGAGGATTTTAATAACAGCAGTGGTTTTAATGTTTTAACAACTTGGGATTTTTCCTGACTATGAAAACATGATTGGTTTTAATTGTAGTTTGCTATTCTAGATTTTTAGAAAGATTGTGGTCTTAAGTTGTTTTGAATGGTTGCTGTTAAAATTTACAAGTTCTTTTAGTAGTCAGAGTTGTCCATTTGTTTAGAGTGTTAATGGTTAATGTGTTGTTTTGTTGTCGTTCGGCAGATATCGATTGGCAGATGTCGATTGGCAAATGTCAATCGGTAGATGTTGTCGTTCAGTAGACGTGATCGGTAGATGTTGTCGTTCGGCAGATGTTGATTGGCAGATGTCAATCGGCAGATTTTATCGTTTGGTAGATGTGTTTGGTAGACGAGCGGTAGATGTGTTCAGTGGATGTCAATCGGTAGATGTGTTCGGTAGACGAGCGGTAGATGTATTCGGTGGATGTCAATCGGTAGATGTGTTTGGTAGACGAGCGGTAGATGTGTTCGGTGGATGTCAATCGGTAGATGTATTCAAATTTAAGGCATTTAAATATTTAACACCCTCATGCCCTCGGTTCTTTCGGCCGATTGTTTCTATTACTTTATTTGTTATATAAATTTTGTTTTACACAAATGACTTTCCGCTGCAAGTTTTGATGTTTTTAAATAATGTCGAATTTTGACCGTTGAGTGAAGTTTTAAAATTTTCTCAAGATATCTTAATTCTGTTTAGTGTTATGAGTAGCGAACCGGGTTTACCAAAAATTTGGGGCGTTACAGTTTGGTATCAGAGACATTTAGTTAAACCGTTCAAAAGATTACTCATCAGTGCTGATCGTCGCATGGGAGTACTCCAACAACTGTAAGTGTTTATGTTAACCTTAGTTGCTAGATATTTATGAGAGTAATTAACCTTCTACAGGAATATAGCGAAATGGCTAGACGACCAGGAAGACCAAGAGTACCGAGAGAGATGCCAAATTTGAGAAGTGAGGAGGATCCTAGTGTGATTAGGGAGCTGACAGCTTTGGTACGTCAGCAGTTGAACAATTGGGACTGCTACTGAACCGAGATGTGCAATTGAGTGCCAACTCGTGTTCCAACAATGAGCAATCGGGAGACAGATTCTGGAGATTACAACCGCCTACGTTTGATGGACAGTCATCCAATCTGGTTGTTGCTGAGGGATGGCTTAGGAAGATTGAGAGTATGTTCAGATGTGCCAACATTGGAGAAGGAGACAAAGTCACTTTTGCAACGTTTCATTTGGCTGGGGATGCTCAACTTTGGTGGGAAACAATGGAGACCACCACTGATGTTCTGGCAATGTCTTGGACACAATTCAAGGAGACTTTTTATGAGAAATACTTTAACAGCACCGTCCAGACTAGAAAGAAGGTGGAGTTTCTGAACTTGAAGCAGACGGGGTCCTTGTTTGAGTACAATAGACAGTTTGAGTCCCTGCCCAGCTTTGCTGGACACCTTGTACACAGGAATGAGGATAAGGTATTTCAATTTATGCATGGACTGAAGCCAGAGATTTACAGAGGAGTCAAGTTTTCTGGTATTAAAGGTTTGTCTTACGGTGAAGTTGTGTCAACGGCATTGGAAGTGGAAGAAGCAGAAATAAAGTGTACTGGACCAAGGGAAGCTCTACGAAAGTTTATTCAGCCACACCAACAGAGAGGGATGAAGAGGCCCAACGAAGGCCAAGGCAGTCTGGAAAAGAAGAAGAAGGCGCAAGACACCAAGAGATTTCCTCAGTGCCCGAAATGCTCGAGATTTCACCTGGGAGAGTGCATAATGGGTTCGGGAAAGTGCTTCAACTGTGAAGATGTTGGACACACGTTCAAGGATTGCCCCAAGCCCAGAGTCATTCAGTGCTACAACTGTAACAAAGTCGGCCATATTAACAGAGACTGTCCAAATTTAAAGAGTGGCCCTGCTAACTTGAAGCCGAGGATATTCTCTATGATGGAGTCGGGTGATGATGATCAGCCCGCTGTAGTGTCAGGTAATATATTGATCAATTCTAGGCCTTCTTTTACTTTAATAGATTCCGGTGCAACACATTCTTTTATAGCGTCTGCATTTACTGTCAAGTTAGATGTACGGCCTACGCCAACTGAACATGTGTTTAATATCACGTTACCCTCTGGTGAATGCATGCACTCTAGCCAAGTGATGCTTAATAGTGTGATGTCAGTGGGAAGCATGAATCTACCTACTGATCTCATTATCATAGAGATAATGGGGTTTGATGTAATCCTAGGAATGGATTGGTTGTTCAAGCATTATGCCACAATTGATTGTAGGACTGAAATAGTTAGTTTTCAACCCCCTGGTGGTTTGAAACATACCTTCCAAGCTTTGAAGAAGTGTAAGGAAATGTCTGTTATTGCCCCTATCGATGCTAGACCTTCTCCATGCAAGGAGTATTTATGCTTTTTGGCCAGTGCTATAGACACACAGGTTGTGGGAAAATCGAGTCCTCAAAATGTCTTAGTTGTCCAAGACTTCCCAGAAGTATTCCTAGATGACCTTCCTGGCTTGTCGCCAGATAGAGAAATTGAGTTTGTTGTAAATGTTTACCCAGGCGCGGAGCCTGTATCTAAGAATCCTTACAAATTAGCACCAACAGAGCTTAGGGAGTTAAAGAAACAGTTGGAGGAACTGTTGGAAAAAGGATTCATGCGCTCGAGTTTTTCACCGTGGGGTGCACCTATTCTTTTCGTTAAGAAGAAGGATGGATCATTGTGTATGTGTGTTGATTATCGGGAACTGAACAAATTAACTATCAAGAACAAGTATCCATTACCAAGGATTGATGATCTATTCGACCAACTTAATGGTGCGCAAGTCTTCTCTAAGATTGACCTTAGGTCCGGTTATTACCAATTGAAAGTCAAATCTGAAGATATCCCTAAGACAGCCTTTCGCACAAGGTATGGACATTATGAGTTTTTGGTTATGTCTTTTGGATTGGCAAATGCACCAGCAGCCTTCATGGATCTTATGAATAGGGTGTTTCACAAGTATCTAGATAAATTTGTCATAGTGTTTATTGATGATATTTTAATCTATTCACGTACTAAGGATGAGCATGCAAAACACTTGAACTTGGTGTTAGGAGTACTTAAGCAGCACCAACTTTATGCCAAGTTTTCCAAGTGTGAGTTTTGGTTGGACCAAGTTCACTTTTTGGGTCACGTTATCTCGGGAGATGAGATATCTGTCGATCCAGCCAAGGTTTAAGCAGTTAAAGAGTGGCCCCAACCGAAGAAAACTACAGATTTTCAGAGTTTCCTTGGATTAACAGGATATTATAGAAAGTTCATTGAAGGATTCTCGAAAATTTCTACACCCCTCACTCGGTTAACAAGGAAAAACACGAGGTATGTATGGACTGTGGAATGTGAGTCCAGTTTTCAGACTTTGAAACAGAGACTGACCAATGCCCCAATATTAACACTCCCTATTGATAATGGAAAGTTTAGCATTTATTGTGATGCTTCCAAAGTTGGCCTCGACTGTGTGTTGATGCAAGATGGAAAGGTAATAGTTTATGCTTCTAGACAGCTGAAAACACATGAGAAGAATTATCCTACACATGATTTGGAATTAGCTGCGGTAGTTTTTGCGTTGAAGATTTGGAGGCACTACTTGTATGGACAATATTGTGAAATATTCTCAGATCATAAAAGTCTGAAATATATTTTCACTCAGAAAGAGTTAAACATGAGACAACGACGATGGTTGGAGTTTGTCAATGATTACGATTTTGAGATCAAATACCACCCTGACAAGGCGAAAGTAGTGGCTGATGCATTGAGTAGAGTGACAACATCAGCCTCGGCATTGATTCTTGACATACCGTTAGCCTTAGAGACAGAATTCCAAAGATTTAACCTGGAAGCTGTGTCCAGCGTGTCAGCTATGCTTTCTGCCATATCCTTGAAGCCTACTATTTTGGAGAGAATAAAGGAAGTTCAGGTGAATGATGCTGAATGCAACAAGTACAAGTTAAGCATGGATTCTTCTGATAAATCAGACTTCAACTATTCTGTTGATGGAATTCTCAAGTTTCAGAATATATGGTTTGTTCCGGCTATGGATGAACTTCAGAAGGAGATCCTTTCGGAGACACATTCTTCTAGACTCTCTGTTCATCCTGGAAGTACAAAAATGTACAGAGATCTTAGACAACATTATTGGTGGCCAAATATGAAAAGAAGTGTGACAGAGTACATTGGATCGTGTTTGATTTGCCAACAGATTAAAGCTGAACATCAGAGACCTGCAAGAACATTGCAACCATTACCAGTTCCAGAATGGAAATGGAAACAAATAACGATGGACTTCGTTGTAGGATTGCCTAGAACAACAAAGGGACATGATGCAATTTGGGTGATAGTAGATCGTCTAACAAAAACTGCCCACTTCCTGCCAATAAAGATGACTTACTCGATGGATTAGCTCGCTGAATTGTATGTGCATGAGATTGTTAGATTGCATGGAGTTCCAATCACTATAGTTTCAGACCGAGATTCTATATTTACATCTAAGTTTTGGAAGAGTTTACATAAGGCTATGGGTACACAGCTCAACTTTAGTACAGCTTTTCACCCTCAAACAGAAGGACAATCTGAGAGGACTATTCAAACATTGGAGGATATGCTTCGTGCATGTGTATTAGAATTCCAGGGTTCTTGGAGTAAGTATTTATCATTGGTATAATTATCTTATAACAACAGTTTTCAGGCAAAAATAGGCATGACACCATACGAGGCATTATATGGACGAAGGTGCAGATCTCCATTGTACTGGGATGAAGTTGGAGAAGCACGATTGATTGGTCCTGACATTGTGCAACAGACAATGGAGAAGATTGCTCTTATCCAACAATGGATCTTGACAGCTCAAAGCCGGTAGAAAAGCTATGCCGATAGAAAACGTAGAGAATTAGAGTTTGAAGTTGGTGATGAAGTTTTTCTTAAAGTTTCACCGTTCAAAGGAGTTGTAAGATTTGGGAAGAGAGGCAAGTTGAATCCCAGATACATCGGACCTTTCTCAATCTTGAAGAGGATTGGGAAGACAGCTTATCAATTACTGTTACCAGTCTCTATGGAAAGAATTCATAATGTGTTCCATGTTTCTATGCTGAAGAAATGTATGCGGAATCTAACTCAGGGTGTGGAACAGCAGAACATTGAAATTCATCCTACCCTTACCTATGAAGAGAAACCAGTGGAAATTCTAGACTATGCAACAAAAGTGCTACGTAACAAGGAAGTTTAGCTAGTGAAGGTGTTATGGCGTAACCAGAATGTAGAGGAGGCAACTTGGGAATGCCAGCAGGACATGATGTGCCGGTATCCTGAGTTGTTTAAGCATTGAATTTTGAGGACAAAATTCTTTTAAGGAGGGTAGATTGTAGAAATCGGTATGTGGCTTTTATTTTATGGAATTAAGTGATTTTGATTGTTTGCTTAAATAGTTTAAAGTTTGTTAGTCAAGGGCATAAGTGTAATTTGTGAAGCATGTGATATAAATGGAGGGTTTAGTGAAGGATAGCCGCCACTATTTTATCAGTTTCCTCTTTCAGCTCAGCCGACTCCTCTGGCCATTTTTCTCTCCGTATCTTCTTCAACTTAGGTGAGTTCTTCCTTGACTTCTTCTTGCTGATGATTTAGGATGAATATAGGATATACATTTGATGATTGGTTTTACAATAGAATGAGTGTTTTAGGAATGCTGTGAGTGAGAGTTGAGTTCAGGTTTTGTAATGAATCGAGAATGCTCGAGGAATAGAGCTTCCAACTAGTTCCCTTAGATTTCTGAATAGTTTAGAGTGAAGTTTGGCAAAGATCTAACTAATACTCTGTCTACGGTTTTAGGTTCGAGCGAAACCCCGAAGTTGTTTACAACCAAGCTTTTCTAGGAACCCAGGTAAGTAGAGTATGTGTGTGCCTTCGGGCCTACATCACAAAACAGTAGGATTTATGCTTGTTTTGTATGTTTTCAGTATGTCATGCATCATGTTTATGAAAGAACACGAAAAAGAATTTACATGTAATGGCATGGTAAGGCATGAGTAGTTTGAATCAGACAAACTATCAAGGGAACTAATCCACCCCTTAATCGAGTAGAGGATGTAGACTTTGAAAAAATTGATCCACTTCCCATCGAATAGAGGGATCAGATTAGCTATTAAGGGAACTAATTCGCCCCTTAATTGAGTAGAGGATGTAGACTTTGGGAAAATTGATCCACTTCCCATTGTACAGAGGGATCAACAGAGAACAGATATAACTGAGTTGTGAAAGTAGAAACTGCATGAATAGGATTTATGCTTTAGCACTTCATTTCATTATGCTCTACTTATTTAGCATTAGGCTAATAGATGAGTTTTGTGATGTAGGTGCTGAGGTTTCAACAGGTGATTTCTCTGAGTTTACGGAAGGATAGACGAAGTTGATAGATGCACATCTATGCCACGGTTTGGTGCACTGATGAGGCAGGTTTAACTAATGTCAGTATGTGAAGTCTTAGTGGACAGCTGTTTTGTTTAAGTGTGCCGAGGATTTTAATAACAGCAGTGGTTTTAATGTTTTAACATCTTAGGATTTTTCCTGACTATGAAAACATGATTGGTTTTAATTGTAGTTTGCTATTCTGGATTTTTAGAAAGATTGTGGTCTTAAGTTGTTTTGAATGGTTGCTGTTAAAATTTACAAGTTCTTTTAGTAGTCAGAGTTGTCCATTTGTTTAGAGTGTTAATGGTTAATGTGTTGTTCTGTTGTCGTTCGGCAGATGTCGATTGGCAGATGTAATCGGTAGATGTTGTCGTTCGGTAGACGTGATCGGTAGATGTTGTCGTTCGGCAGATGTTGATTGGCAGATGTAATCGGTAGATGTTATCGTTTGGTAGATGTGTTCATGAGACGAGCGGTAGATGTGTTTGGTGGATGTCAATCGGTAGATGTGTTCGGTAGACGAGCGGTAGATGTATTCGGTGGATGTCAATCGGTAGATGTGTTCAGTAGACGAGCAGGTAGATGTGTTCGGTGGATGTCAATCGGTAGATGTGTTCAAATTTAAGGCATTTAAATATTTAACACCCTCATGCCCTCGGTTCTTTCGGCCGATTGTTTCTATTATTTTAGTTGTTATATAAATTTTGTTTTACACAAATGACTTTTTGCTGCAAGTTTTGATGTTTTTAAATAATGTCGAATTTTAACCGTTGAGTGAAGTTTTAAAATTTTCTCAATATGTCTTAATTCTGTTTAGTGTTATGAGTAGCGAACCGGGTTTACCAAAAATTCGGGGCGTTACATTTTGTCCAGAGAGCTGCCTCCATATTATTTCCCCTGTACCTACACACCCCTCTCCCAGAACTTCCAGAAACATTAAGACATCAAAACTATCAATTTTTATTTCATCAACATAAGTATTTACACTATCCAGACATCAAACACCCTAGGATGAGTTCTATACATTTCTTTCCTATCTAAACACCCATCAGCCTATTTAAACCCCAAAAACCACAAAATATTCAACTATTGCTCCCACGGGTCAATTTAACTCAGACTGCACTGCACACTCCCATGGGTACACCTCTTCAACCAGCTTATGCGTCGGGTGGAGGAATCCTCACCTGTCTCGAAGTCACCTACACCATAAAGACAACTATGAGCTAAAGGCTTAGTAAGCTTCGTAAATGCAAATGCATGTTGTGCATATTCGGTTCATAAATCATGCAGATCATTTCATTACAGAACAGATTTCATTACAGAATAGAATGTTAGTCGTCTTAGTCATCTCTGTCGTCTCATTTCAGTCGTCTCAGTCATCTCATTTTAGTCGTCTATTTAAGTCATCTCATTTCATTTTCTTTCATGAACTTCATGCATAAATCCATTTTTCATGACATTTGCAAAACAATAATGCATGGCAATTTAATACGTAACATAAACACAAAGTACAGATACCATCAAAACCAAACAAGCATTTCCTATAAAACAAACTAACCTTAAACTACCCAACCAAAATATATAAACATTCAAGGCACCAACAATCCTCAACAACAACTCGACTTATGGTGTAGGCCTATTGGCCACAGTAAGTCACGAGAACTTACCTGTTGTCCTAAGCGCATCGAGCCCCATCCGCGAGCTTTGTTCACCTAAGACAATCCACAACACTCATTATCAAAACCGAGCCTAAACAATCAAACTCCAACATTCATCAATACATCGACTAACTATGTCCAATAACCAACAATACATCCATTAGAGGCGTGGTCACGATAAACCTATCGATTTCAAACCTTAATCTACATTTTTAACAAAACCCTAACTAAAGTTTCAACCGTTTCCTAGCCCTAAATAGGAAACTAAATCATCCAAACGCTAGAAGTTTACTTAGAATGTCGATTGCTGAAGAAAATGTGAAGAAGTCGCCGGGGTTTGGAGGAACATTGGCCGGCGCTTGCAGGAAATCGCCGTGGGGGAGAAGAAATCGCCCCAAAGCTCTCTGGAGCTTCTCCTTCGCGAAAATAGAAAATGAGTGGGGAAGGGAGTGTTTTTAGTATTTTATAAAACTTGATTTAGTAATTACTGTTTTGCCCTCACTTGATTTTCTATTATTTCATTATCTATTTCATTATTTTTGTCTATCTAATCGTTTTCTCCAAATTTCTCTCATTCCTCCAAAGACTCAAATTCATTCATAGAGTTCCAATAGAACTCTCCGTTCGTGAAACGACTTAATTGGCTTAATCTACAAAAATACCAATGTATAGGTAAAAATCTAAAACCCGTAAAACCGGGTGTTACAGTTGCTATATCCTAAATTGAATGATTTGCTTCATAGAATTGTTTGGATTAAAGATCCTTTTGATGACGATATTGATTTGGTTCTTTGGAAAAATATTTTTGACAAATCCGTGCATGATTTTGCCATATTTTATGGATATAATGTCAAGAGTTATTTGCCAAGTTGTGGATTTGAATTGGTACATTCTTTGGATGTTTTATCTATTGATGAAATTTTCACTCATTGGCATACACATTACGGAAGGGATAATTTTATCATTCATAAAACTTTGGTTATCAAATGTTGTTACCCGAACCTTATTAATTGGATTAATCCCTCATGGAACATATGACATTTATTTTGCATTGAAGACATTGTTTTGAGGTGAGAAAGAAAATTGGTTGATGATAGTTAAACAAAAGTTTATGGAAGATTTCACCAAGAACAACATTGGTAGAGGAGGATTGCATTTCCTTTATTGGTGTGGCCTTTCTTTGATAATCATCTTTGAAGAATGTTTGAAGGAGAACTCAACTTGTTTGGTAGTATCTCTACTACTTTATGTCTTCTTAAATCCTCTTTTGGAGTGGAAATACTATATGGTGGATGAATTTGGAAATGATTCCATAAGCATACATTGGATGCATTATGTGGATTGTTTTCATACCTTTTCTTTGAACTTGATCGAAGACAAACAATTTACTAATGTTGAGTATTGTTCCTTAATTCTAGAATAACCTAATTACCGTAATCATCAGGCTACAACCCACAGCAAGAAAGGGATGAAAGTGGGAATGAGATTATTAATCATAGTCTCACATATACGGTGAAGAAGCTATCTTTGTTGAATTTTATAGTCATTTAATTTGAAAGAGAAGGAATTGGAACTAGAACTATGAATGAAATTTTCTTGTTACTCTCTTTAATGGAAGTGGAGCACACGGTTGAGGAAAATTGTGCCAAAAACAAGATGACTAAAGTTGGGTTGCACCTCCCAAGTTTGTGTATGCCTATGATATTTTCATGTCTTCTTTTGAAGCAAGGGTTTCACAAGGATGGAGTAAGGAAATACTTGGATTTGAGGTCAGATCCTCAATCATCTGGGGAGGATGATGTGGTGTGCTAAGGGATGGCTTTGATCAACCTCGGCCAAGTCCATGGCCGAACTTTCCACCTAACAAGTTTATTCATTTTGTAGGCCAACACCTTGGAGAGCAATTGGAGCCAAAGAGAAGGATCAACCATCACAAAGGAAAGGAAGAACCCGAGGGTGTCCAGCATGGTGGCCCTCATGCATGGCTCGACCATCATGAGGAGGTGAAGGGAGACAGAATGGCGCTTTCCATTGAAGATGGGAGATCAAAACCAAGTGTTCAAGGCTTGGGGCAGCATGCCAAGTGACAACAATGGAGCACAAGCCTCGGCCTTTCAAGCTTGAAGAAGGAAGCTTGTTTCCTTGGATCAATTTTATGTAACCTTAAGACTAGTTTTAATTTCCTTAAACTTTAGTGCCTTTTTAATTTGGTTGTGTAACATTTAATAGCCAAACATTGATGCATTTAGCTTGACACCTTAGCTGTGATTTTGGGAGGGAAATAGTTGTGGAAAGGGACTTTTGAAGAGAGGGAAGCATTGCCATAATTGGCTAGACAATGCTTGTACTCGGCTAGGGTGAGGTGGCCGAGTACACCCTTTTTGGGCACCCATCTTCAGCTTCCTTTTTGACCTAATCTTGTAACCTAATGTGCTGAGGGGAGGAGGTATATAAACCATCCTTAACACCACTTCATCTCAGCTGATTTTGAAATAGAAAACCAGAGCCTTGTGCTGCAAATCTTGGTATCTCTCGGCCTCAAGTCGCCGCCTTCCTCACGGCGAGTGGTGTGTGTCAAGCAACCATTTTTGTGAGTGTAATGGTTGTGGTTGTTTTGTGCCCTTCTCTACTCCTTCCTTAAGGGTAGAATATTCCTAGCAATGGTGCATAAGCTCATCCAAGCTTGTTGGAGTGCTCCTCTTCAAAAGAGAGAGACAAGGCCAAGAAGGTGCTATTTTTTAACTTTCTAAACCAGCAACGCTATTTTATTCATATCTTTTTCATCTCCACGATTCAACCTCTAAAATTTTCAGAGTCTATTCTCCATATCCTCAATAAGTTTCATTTAAAATTTCCAGCCATTTGGTTTTATCTCGTGAAATTTATGCATTCTGAAAGTTGATCTATCTTTGGACAAGTAACAGTTTCATCCGAGCAGTTTTTGGTGATTTGTTTTCTGCTTAACTTTTGATTCATTACGAATCTGCCTCTGAAATTTTAAAGACATTTCAACTTTATTTTTAGCAAGGTCTTTTAAAATTTCAGCCAATTCGATTCAGAAACGAAAAAGATATTTTGTTGGAATTTAAGTTTCCTTCGGCCACTTGTTGGTGTAAATCCGAGGAGCATTTTCTGCTTTTGGTTGCGTTTATTTTTTAGTGCTTTCCATACCAACCCTAAGCGTATCACTTAGACTTGTGGTTAAATCTAGAGTTTGTTGTAGTTTTCTATTATCGTTATTTTGCTATAATGGAGTTTTATGCTCAAGAGAGAAGTATTCAACATTCCAGATGGTTATTGCTTACAATTTAACTAATAACATTATAACTACTTGTAGAGCAGAAGATGAAAATGCAGACCGACTATAATAACTTAAAACTAAGATTCAATAGTCAAAATAAGTACAACTATTGAAGCAATGAGTTTCATTGACATTAACCTAATAGTAAGAAGAAATATGAGTTTTCAGACAATCTATCTGTACAGGAGTAAAACACAAGATAGGTGTAGTTTCAGACTTCAGTTTTGATAGTTTAAGCAAATGTCATACCTGGAAGTAAACTATGGTTGAAACCATATAGAATTGCAGTGGGAGTAACCCACATAAACAAAGATGTAATATAAAAGTTCTTCGTAACATTGGTCATTCTTGCCTACAATCTTCAGGGAAAAGACAAAGTGGAAACCATATAGGTGAGAGACGAAAGATCATCTTCAAATAATCATGAAACCTTGACAAATGTTTACAAAAGCAAATGAAAACTTGCTCAGTGGGGCTCAAAATGACAACACAACTATCAGTTTTTTGTGGCAAATTTCATTTTTATCTACTACTTATAATATAGCATAATAAAGCAAATTAATATCAAAGTCTAAAATTAATACTTATCACAACCATTTAAATAGAGTTTAGTTATTATTTGAAATCTCTAATAAGATAATTAAAAATATAAAGTCTATCTAAAAAATTAAAACGAATAAACTCAAATTAAAATGAGAGGTAAAATAAAATTTTAAAATATCACGGCTATTGGGTTTAGGCTTGTACTGTATTATCATATCTCGATTTGAATCAATATAAAAAGAGAACGTGATACAAGATTTCTTAGACTTTAGCCAACCACACTAAATAATACAAAAGAACAAAACATATTAAACAAGGAAAATTACCGGTTTCGACCTCGAAGTAACCGGTTTTTTCGATTCAAATCTTAAAGTATATATTTCACGATTCAAACCTTGAAGTATTAAAAACTTAATAAAACAAACCTCGGCAGACGTCTTATCACTGTCCGTTCTCCAAGTTTGTCGTAGAACGGACTGTCTCTTGAAAACAGAGTCTATCTGAAAACAGAGTCTATCTGGTCCTTAGAATGGACAGACTCTTGTTTCAAGAGATTGTCCGTTCGTTAATTTAGCCTAGAACAGACAGTCTCTTAAAAAGACAGTGTGTCCATTCATAGAACGGACGGACTCTCTTAAGTAGAGTCCATCCGTTCTTTAAATTAGGGCATAAGAGGACGGTCATGACCGTCAAAGGTGCGTCCGTTCTCCCAAATATATCACAGACCCGAGAGCATTTCGCAGTTCGCACGAAGAAAACTTATCGAAGGATCGATTTTCTCTCCAACGTCCCACGATTTTTCTGCACAAATTCGACCAAAACTTACTCCAAGGTATGATTTTATCATTGTTAAATTATTTGGTTCGATTGTTAGGTAACAAATTTGAGATATTCCCAATTTTTCACAGAGAGGACGGTCACCACTGTCAGACAGTGCGTCCGTTCTCTTGGTTTACACAGAGAGGACGGTCATCACCGCCGGACAGTGTGTCCGTTCTCTTGTTTTCAATAGAGAGAACGGTCATCACCGTCTAACAGTGTGTCTGATCTCTCTCGGTTTACACAGAGAGGACGGTCATCACCATCGGACAGTGTATCTGTTCTCTCATTTTCCATAGAGAGGACGGTCATCACCGTCTGACAGTGTGCCCGATCTATCTTTTCCACAGAGAAGACGGTCATCACTGTCCGACAATGCATCCGATCTCTCTTTTTTCACAGAGAGGACAGTCAGCACTGTCTGAGAGTGCGTCCTATCACCAAATTTTCTAATCTCAAATTTTCTTTTTGAATTTTGCAGATTATTCAAATCTCCGTATATTAAAATAGCTAAGAGACTAATTATTAGGCGAAAGGGTGGACCTCCAGAACGTCGGGCACCTTCAACGTCTTCACAGGCCGGATCGTCAACGTTCTCACAGGCCGGACGGTCAAATAGGCCAGTGAGGCCACCACCGTCGAACTGGCCAGCGTTTTATTCTACTGAATATCGCACCCTGGCTTGTGGAGAGCAGTTCCACCTAGATTTGTTACACCGATCAGTTACGCTTTCTAAGTATGTTGATTTTGCATGTTGGGAGTCCTTGGGCATACAGGAGATGTTCGACAGAATTGGCCTGCAAGGGGTGTATAATGTGTGGGGGCGATAGCTGTGACTGGATTGTTCGCTTATTCTATGCAAACATGAGCTTTTCCGGCAAATCGGGAACTATAAAGACGTACATCTTGGGTGCGGAGATTTTGATTACCCCAGAGACGGTGAATCAGTTGATCAAGTTTCCCAGAGAAGGAGCGGATAGATACTACCAAGCTGTCTGGAACTGTCCTTTCATGGGAACAGCCGAGGGAACAGAGTTCTTAAAGCTTATTAATCGAAACATTGACATTGTAGGGTCCCTTAAGCCGAGAGCTAAAGACATGAATGCAAAAGCTCGCGTAGTCCACAACATGGTCTGTCACACCCTTTTACCGCGACATGGACATAGAGATCTCGTTAACTTCATGGATTTCTACGTGATGGAGAAGCTATACAGTGGCAGGACGTTCGACCCTGATTTTGTGATTTTATGTCACATGTGTGAGATTGGGAGGACACGAAACCAGAACCTGCCCTACGGTGTGTTGATTATGCGGATTGTGGAGCATTTTCAGATTCAGTTACCGCTTGGAGAGCAGATGCGAAAACAGCGGTCTAGTGAGGTTTTTGGAAGGATTCATTTGGTTAGGATGGGTCTCGTCGAAACAAATGAGATATGGACGTCCAAGGCAGATGAGGGGGCCTCCCAGAATGACATTCATGTAGCGGCCTACGACCACCACGCTTCCAGAGACTAGTAGGGCAGATATAGTCTCTATCGTAGATAGACTGGATTGGGTCGAGGTGAGGCTGACGGAGGTGGTGGACTCTATGAAAGTGATGATGAACTACCAAAAGAGATATGGTTTGCCTACCAGAGGAGAACGAGGCAGATTACCCTTGATTGGATGGGGGGTCATGACGAAGGTGGCGAACATATTGGGGCCGATGACGACAGACAAGCAATGGAGGGCGATGAGGACGACTCCCAAGCTGAGGCGATGATGAGGACGTCCAACTGATGTCTAGCGATGATGCAGGTACATTTCAACCCATTTTTTGTTTTATTATTTTAATTATAACTATTATTTTATAATATAACTTTCATTACGTGCAGATAGGAGATGATCTGCCTATGAAGCGGAAGTCCAACCGGATTATATTTTATATTTCATTTTGAGAGACTAGTTTGATGTACAGAAGTTTGATGTACTGTATTTTATGTTGGATGCACTGTAGTATGTACTTTATGTTGAATTGTTGTGTTGATTATGCGGATTGTGGAGCATTTTCAGATTCAGTTACCGCTTGGAGAGCAGATGCGAAAACAGCGGTCTAGTGAGGTTTTTGGAAGGATTCATTTGGTTAGGATGGGTCTCGTCGAAACAAATGAGATATGGACGTCCAAGGCAGATGAGGGGGCCTCCCAGAATGACATTCATGTAGCGGCCTACGACCACCACGCTTCCAGAGACTAGTAGGGCAGATATAGTCTCTATCGTAGATAGACTGGATTGGGTCGAGGTGAGGCTGACGGAGGTGGTGGACTCTATGAAAGTGATGATGAACTACCAAAGAGATATGTTTGCCTACCAGAGAGAAACGAGGCAGATTACCCTTGATTGGATGGGGGGTCATGACGAAGGTGGCGAACATATTGGGGCCGATGACGACAGACAAGCAATGGAGGGCGATGAGGACGACTCCCAAGCTATAGAGGGCGATGATGAGGACGTCCAACTGATGTCTAGCGATGATGCAGGTACATTTCAACCCATTTTTTGTTTTATTATTTTAATTATAACTATTATTTTATAATATAACTTTCATTACGTGCAGATAGGAGATAGTTGGATTTTAGTTGGATGCACTTTAGTTGTATTTATTTTAGTTGGATGTAAATTTATAGTTACATGTATTTTTGTTGGATGCATTTGATCTTTGGTGCAAAATACTGGACCTATTTGGGCTGTCGAATTTGCAGGATGATACTAGCTATGGAGGAGTCAAAAAACAAAGGAAACTCTGCCCAATTTTCTAATTTTTTCTATCTTGTGAATAATCAATTTTAAATGAATTGAAATATGGCGCTCTGTTACTGATTCAACTACCTTAGTTGCAACATGCACATCTGAAGTTCTGGTAACTTCAGCAGAGCCACCAAGGGAATTGTCTGTAATACCATTTTCGGCTGGTCTTACACTGATTTGAGGAGAAACTGATCTACAACCTGGGGAATCTACAGCAACGTTTACATTTGAATTTCTAGAAACCTCATGAAGCCCACCAAGTAAATCCTCTGTATTACAAACACGAGTTGCAACATGCACATCTGAATTTCTGGTGGTACCAGCACATGCTGCATCTGCAGCTGGTCTTAAATTGATTTTCGGAGAAACGAGACTACAACCTGGGGAAAACTTACTTGCAATGTGCACATCTGAATTTGTGGGAACTCCAGGAAGCCTACACAACAAATCCTCTGTAGTAACAGCACATGTCGCACCATCAAGTGAGTTGTTTTGTGGGTAGTTTAGATGGGAGTTATTTCAAAGAAATGGAGTGATGATGGTTAAAACTTCTCTTCTCCTAGATTCTCATTCTCTCTTCCTTCTCTCTTTCTATTCATATTCTTATTTCAATCGATTTTATGGATGTTCACTTATTCCCTCCAAATATATTGTTTTCTATCTCGTACATTTGTCAACCATCAATTCATTTAAAATTGATTATTCACAAGTGAGAAAAAATTAGAAAATTGGGCAGAATTTCCTTTGTTTTTTGACTCCTCTATAGGTAGTATCATCTTGCATATTCGACAGTCCAAATAGGTCCAGTATTTTGCACCAAAGATCAAATGCATCCAACAAAAATACATGTAACTATAAATTTACATCCAACTAAAATAAATACAACTAAAGTGCATCCAACTAAAATACATCCAACTAAAATAAATCCAACATAAAGTACATACTACAGTGCATCCAACATAAAGTACAGTACATCAAACTCCTAAATACATCAAACTAGTGTCTCTCACTATAATATAAATTGAAATTTAAATGAATTGTACATCAAATTAAATTACAATAGACAAAATCCATAAAATAAAGCTGCTCCAGAATGTCCTCATCATCGCCTGAGATCCATCATCATATTCCATGGCCGCGTGTAATAGATTCCTACACGTAATGACAGTTATGTTAGAACATACTAATCTTAGTTTGTTTAGAGAATAAGGTGAAAAAATATACTTGAGTCCCGTCTAATGTCTGGAAACCTATAAATGTGTCACGTGAAGCAGCAGCACCTGAACTGGATCCCCTCTCAGGACATGTGCGACTGTTATGCCCTTGACGCCGACATTTACCACATGACATCGTAGACTTCTTCTTAGAAATTGTAGACGTAGAAGGCTCATCGACATCGCGCACTCTTTTCTTTTTCGGCCTACCAGGTTGGAGCCTTCTCTCCGGTGGAACAATTGTGGTCCGATTCTCTGGTTCCGACCACATTTGTTGGCCATTAACGGGACGAATGAAGTGTGAGTACATCTCCAAATATGTATCCCGATGATAGTATATATGAACGAAATTTTCCACCGGTTCTCTTATGAAATAAAAGCATGGAATGACATGAACACATGGGATGCCAGTAAGCTCCCACCTTCGACAGACGCACACGCCTTCATTTAGGTCAATGGCAAATTGTTCGTTGTCGTTGCTGACCTCAAACCGTGCATCTCCCGCTAACTCAGCACTCTAACCGTGAGCTGCCTCTTTGAGATTCTCTAGCTTTTTCCTAATCTTAGGACACAGGACATCGTCTGACTTGAGCATCTCTTCGTATTTTTTTACAATTCTAGTCATCATGATCTTTCGAATCATCTCGAACATGGTTAAGATTTGTTTGTCCTTGGGCGGCAATATAGCTGAATTGAAAGACTCGCATAAATTGTTCAATCCCAAGTCGCACTTCGGAATTAGCGAAAACGCATGAGTAGCCCAACTGCTCGGGGGCGTTCGTCGAAGCCATGCATGGGCATCCGGGTTTAGCTCATGCACTTTCTTCATTATTATCTCAAAATATTCCCCTGTGGTTGCCCTAGCTGCGTTTCACATAGCATCTTTATACGCTATGCCCCGAAAACGTCCTTTGAAGTTTGCATACATATATCTTTGGCAAAAACGGTGTTCAGCTAAACCAAATGTGTCATCCACAGCAGCCAATAATCCCTGAAATTTTATAAAAAAACATACTCAATATAAAACAATATAATGACAGTTAGTCCATGCATTCAAACTACAACAATATAACAATATAAAACAATAATAATATATACCTTTTGTCGATCCGACACAAATGTCCATCCTCGTCCACGGTCAATGCCTAATCGTCCTGTAATAACTTCAAAAACCACAGCTACGAGTCCTTGCATTCTCTCTCCACGTTGGCAACGGCAATCGGATATACGCTATTGTTGCCATCAATACTTACGGTCGTGAGTAATTGGCCGGGGCAGGAGCTCTTCAGATGACATCCATCTAAACATATAATAGGTCTGCCCTGTTCCAATAAACCTGTCACACAAGCAGCTATACATATGTACATTCTCTCAAATATCATCTTCTCATCTCGCCTTTCACCCACCACGTAACCATATATTTTCACTGTACTGCCTGGATTTGATCTGAATATTTCTTCTGAGTACGAACGCAGTAGTTTGAATTGTTCTTCGCCCCTCCCGCAATTAAGTTCTTTAGCTTCGATTCTTCCTCTTCTCGCAAGACTTGGCTTAATGTGTAACGGCCCAATCCCCTGCCCAACATCTCCGGCCCAGCCTCAGCCAGCGCCAGCAGAAGTCGGCAGCCTCATGTCCGTGCATCACTGCCACGTGAGGGGGAAGGCAAAAACCCTCTGCAGGGAGAGGGAAGGTCGTGAGTACACGTGGTGGGCCTGTGTGGCTGCCACGTGGCAGTGATGCACGGACATGAGGCTGCCGACTTCTGCTGGCGCTGGCTGAGGCTGGGCCGGAGATGTTGGGCAGGGGATTGGGCCGTTACAAAAAAGGCGCCTTTTTTGTAGCTCAGTGGTACTCCTCACTTGTAGCCTTGGGTGCTTGTCCCTGAGGTCCTGGGTTCGAGTGAGGGGGAAGGCAAAAACCCTCTGCAGGGAGAGGGAAGGTCGTGAGTACACGTGGTGGGCCTGTGTGGCTGCCACGTGGCAGTGATGCACGGACATGAGGCTGCCGACTTCTGCTGGCGCTGGCTGAGGCTGGGCCGGAGATGTTGGGCAGGGGATTGGGCCGTTACAAAAAAGGCGCCTTTTTTGTAACGGCCCAATCCCCTGCCCAACATCTCCGGCCCAGCCTCAGCCAGCGCCAGCAGAAGTCGGCAGCCTCATGTCCGCGCATCACTGCCACGTGGCAGTGATGCACGGACATGAGGCTGCCGACTTCTGCTGGCGCTGGCTGAGGCTGGGCCGGAGATGTTGGGCAGGGGATTGGGCCGTTACAAAAAAGGCGCCTTTTTTGTAGCTCAGTGGTACTCCTCACTTGTAGCCTTGGGTGCTTGTCCCTGAGGTCCTGGGTTCGAGTGAGGGGGAAGGCAAAAACCCTCTGCAGGGAGAGGGAAGGTCGTGAGTACACGTGGTGGGCCTGTGTGGCTGCCACGTGGCAGTTACAAAAAAAGGCGCCTTTTTTGTAACGGCCCAATCCCCTGCCCAACATCTCCGGCCCAGCCTCAGCCAGCACCAGCAGAAGTCGGCAGCCTCATGTCCGCGCATCACTGCCACGTGGCAGCCACACAGGCCCACCACGTGTACTCACGACCTTCCCACTCCCTAGCTCAGTGGTACTCCTCACTTGTAGCCTTGGGTGCTTGTCCCTGAGGTCCCAGGTTCGAGTGGGGGGGGGGAGGCAAAAACCCACTGCAGGGAGTGGGAAGGTCGTGAGTATACGTGGTGGGCCTGTGTGGCTGCCACGTGGCAGTGATGCGCGGACATGAGGCTGCCGACTTCTGCTGGCGCTGGCTGAGGCTGGGCCGGAGATGTTGGGCAGGGGATTGGGCCGTTACATAATGTTTACCTTATGTTCCTTCCTCACTGTCTCGATTATATCAGGAATGGGCCAGTCAGGTTAACTTTTGAACCTATCTGAATAATACATTGCCAACCACTTTGCCGAAGCATGTCGATTATCAAGTGTCCTTGCACAGTTGTGATCATTACGGTAGGACTTTATTTGGAAGGTCACCTCATTTTGCATGACTGAAGCATGCAGATGCCAATTACAATCTTCTCCTTGACATTTTAGCGTGAGTCTCTTCTTCTCACTTTTGACAAATTTGATATCAAATCCTTTTTTCAAAGCATAATCTCGTACTTCGTCTCTAATGGCCTTTAAGGAACTATATTGTCTACCCACAGCAAAATCACCTGAATTTTCTACCCTTACTCGTATGCTTTGTGCCTCATCATCATCTGAATTAAACGGTTCACGAAGCTCATCATCTAAGGTTTGCGATATTGAATGGACTTGTATTTCTCCTTCACCCTGTAAGTGATCAAATGCAAATGGTTGAATATCACCATATATGGGAGCGTGCTCCTCCATATACCACTCTATGTTCGCAGGCTCATCTGCATCAGCCATTTACGATGAATATCTGCAAATTTTATTAAGGGCTTAAAAAATCAGCACAATTCGAAAATTTGAACCAAATAATTCAAACACAAACAAAACAATTCAAAATCGAAACAAATCGATTAAAAATTGATACATAACCTGGAACAATTTCGGCCGAATCGTCGGAGAACAGAGCACAATGTTTGATTAAAACTGTGGAGATCAGACGCATTGTCTGATGGTGGTGACCGTCCTCTCTGTGAAAAATTAGGAATATCTCAAATTTTGTTACCTAAAAATCGAACCAAATAATTTAAAAATGATAAAATCATACCCTAGAGTAAGTTTCGGTCAAATTTGTGCAAAAAAATCGCTGGACGTTGGAGAGAGGATCGATTCTTCGATAAGTTTTCTTCGTGCGAACTGCGAAATGCTCTCGGGTCTGTGATATATTTGGGAGGACGGACGCACCTTAGACGGTCATGACCGTCCTCTCATGCCCTAGTTTAAAGAATGGACGGACTCTACAAAAGAGAGTCCGTCCATTCTATGAATGGACACACTATCCTTTTAAGAGACTGTCCGTTTTAGGCTAAATTAACGAATGGACAGTCTCTTGAAACAAGAGTCTGTCCGTTTTAAGGACCGGACAGACTCTGTTTTCAAAAGACCGTCTGTTCTACGGTAAACTTGGAGAACAGACAGTGATAGGACGTCCGCCGAAGTTTGTTTTGTTAAGTTTTTAATACTTCAAGATTTGAATCGTGAAATATTATACTTTAAGGTTTGAAACGAAAAAACTGGTTATTTCGAGGTCGAAACCGGTAATTTCCCATTAAACAATTACAAAATGAAGACAGGATGCAGAAATTGACATGCATTGATTCTTTGTCTAGCTCAAGCATGACATGGAGCCACAATAAAGAAGATGACCGTGAAACCCATATTCAAACCACAATAACACATTTGGGAGCATCTCACACTATATACAGGTCTCATATGACTCACAACAACTCGATTTTCAACGCATTAATGTAGGTATAGTAAATCTTCCAAAAACAAAAAGAAAAACAGCAAAAAATATAAGAAAACACCTAAAATCAGAATACATGTCAATGAAAGCCAAATATAAATTGAAAATGTAGAGAGGGAAGGAAAAATGAGAGAAAAGTTAGGTTTCATCATAAAAAGGATATATATAAAAGCAAAGATATATAAAAAGGAGTGAGCAACAAGAAAAAAAGCTCCACACCCCAGAAATTTACATGAGTAAGCACTATTTAAAATTATTTACAAACAAAAATAGAATCACAAAAAGAATGCTGGAAAAGACTCAACAACACTAATCTTCTTAAAAAATGACTATGTTCCACTTGAACCGAATACACAAAAATATGTAATGAGTGAGAAGACAATAACAATTTTTTTTTACTTACCATGCTCACCCAAGGCCACATGCTCCTTGGATAACCGTTACTTTGGGTTGCCTTGATCTTAGTAGGTACTTGAGAATCTTTCTAACCAACTATTCGTGAGGGTAATTCTACATAGAGATTTTAAATCATCAGTAATTTTAGTGCATCTAATAAACATTTGACAAACAGTTTGATCTTTATCCGTGGAAAACAATTCATATTCGTGAACAAGTGTACTCAATTTACTTTTCGTGACTTGGTTTGTGCCTTTGTGTGTTATTTCAAGTAATTTTTAAATTTCATGTGCATTATCACATCCTTGTACTCTATTAAAACTCAACTCTATTTAGTGCAAAATGTAAAATATTCATTGCCTTAGCATTTACACTTAATTTACACATACTATTATCATTGAACTCTAGAGGTGACTTCAACGCAATAAAATTATTTTCTTGTTTAATTGGAATAAAATGACCATTTTAAACAATCAACTACAAAGATTGAATGTAAATCTTTATCCTATGTTTTCAATAACATAGTCATTTCCATAAAAAAAAAAAAAAAAAGTCTAGAGATAAATTGCCCCCCTACGTTCAAAGAGTTCATATTGTGTGTATATACATAGATCAAATTCAATATTTCAATAGCCATAAAAGTTTTAAAAACCTTCATTTGATATTAATTGTAGAATCTTATTAACGTAAGAGTATTTTATTAAAAAAATTCATAATTTAAATTATATTAGCTTGTAAGCACAAGATATTATTGTTTCTCTTTTAATTTGATAATTCTAAAGGTAATATCAAAGCACAATCACTATAATATAAGAGAGGAGAGAGAGAATGCAAACTAATTTGTTTACGCAATTCATCAAATCTCGTCTATGTGTAACATCCAGTTTTACGGGTTTTTGAATTGTGCATGCAATGGCAATTTCGTAAATAATTGAAATATGTCCGTTTTACGAATTAAGAGTTTTAATGGAATCCTTATATTTTATATGGATTTTGGGAGAATTATGGGAATTTAAGGAATTCAAACCGAGATATAATGCTTAAGTTTCCGATTGTGACCCTATGGATATTTAATTCGTAGAAATAGCAAAATAAATCCGTTTGACAAACGGAAAGTTTTATTAGAGCCCTAGGAATAAATTAGAATTATTGGTAAAATAAGAAAATTTGGAGAAACCAAACCGATAGTCGAACCACAGGTTAAACGGGAATTCAAACCAAAAGGTAAACTTGTAATTTGACAAACCAATTTTAATTAAAATGCCAAAACCCCCAATTTCATTCACACTTAACGTTTTCTTCCCCCTTTCTTCTCCTTCTCTGCCGACGCCTCTCCTCCAACGGCGATTCTCCATTTCTTCACCGATTCCTCTTCCATTCATCGAGGTTCTTCACGTTTTCTCTTCCCCTCGCGATTCTAGGTGAGTTTCTAGTGTTTTCGGGCATTAGTTCTCGATTTCTATGTTGTTTAAACATTTAGGGTTTTGTTAGATTTTGTTGGAAATAACTGGGTTTTGTTAGATAACACCTTATTTACGTTTGTTGAGCGTTATTAGTCGAAATAATGGATGATTTGGGCGTTTGTTTGGAAAAATCGGAATTTGAGTTTTGGAAAACCTCCATTAATGGAGGATTGTTATTTGTGAGCGTAAATTGCTCGATGAAATGCCTCAATGAGCTAGAATAGAGTTTTAGGAAGTTTCCTTTAGTTAGGAGTTTGTAGTTTCGAGATTTAAAGGTTTAGACTCGATTTAATTACGATTTGTTGTGAATTGCCTTAGGTGAACAACGCTCGTGGACGGAGCTTGAATTGCAACGGACGCGAGGTAAGTTCTCGTGACTTACTATGGCCGATTGGCCTACACCGTACGTCAAGGTCGCGTCGAGGATCATCGGTAATTTGTTTGTTTAAATGCTTTGGATGGGTAGTTAGGATTAGTTCTTTTATAGGATATGCTTTTATTGTCTCGATGGTACGTATGATGTATGTTTACTTTAAGCACAAAATTGTTCATGTATCATGGTTTTCAATTATGCATAGAAAATGAATTTCTGCACTATGTTTTCATGAAAAGAGATGTGGCCCGAAAGGGGGCTATTGATCTATTGTGTAGGCCAAAAAGGGTCTGTCACAATACCACATCGCCCAAAACGAAATGCACTATGTTTTCATGAAAAGAGATGTGGCCTGAAAGGGGGCTATTGATCTATTGTGTAAGCCAAAAGGGGTCTGTCACAATACCACATCGCCCAAAACGAAATGAACCTACGTAATCTGTTATCTGGTCATGCGAGGTGGGGCTCAGGCACGGGTGTATATGGATGTAAGCGTGTACCCTCCTTAGGTGGAGAGGGTTGTCCAATCGCGGGACGTGTCCTCTCCATTTAATAGGCTGAGACCTTGGTGACATTCTGTCTGCGACGTAATGACAAGAAAATGCTTCATGATTTATGAAACTCATTTGCATAGCATGCATTTGCATTTACGAAACTTGCTGAGCCTTTAGCTCATAGTTGTCTGTATGGTATAGGTGACTTCGATATAGGTGAGGACGACGTTCTGTAACACCCAAGTTTTTTTCGAGTTTCCACTCCAAGGGTATTTTTGTAAATAAGTAAATTAGGTCCGTTTTGTGAATGGGAGGTTTTGTTAGGACTCTAGGAATTTATGGAGATTTTAAGAAGAATAAGTAAAATTTTTAGAATCCAAATCGATAATGTAACGCCGAGTGACGGTTTCGGCTTATATTGTTTTAACTCGTAAAAATAGTAAATTAAGTCCGTTTTGCAAACGGAGAGTTTCTTTAGAACCCTAGGAATAAGTAATAATATTTGGAGAAATAAGAGAATTTCGAAGGAACTAAATCAATAGACGAAATAGTGAATTAAGCGAATAATTGGATATAAGGGTAAAAGGGTTGTGACGACCCGTCTTTCAACGGACTGATAAGGAACCACCCATTCTCCGCGGATCTTGGGGCTGACCTGGGCCGGAGGTGGGTAAAGCTCCGCGGATCCTGGGGCTGACCTTGGCCGGAGTGGTTTCTCCGTTGAAGCAGGGGCCGTTACGAACCCACATCGCTTGGGGAAGTACATGGAAATGAAACATATGTAAGAGATCCCTCCCAACATAGCAAGACGCGTTTTGGAGCACGATTGGCAACGGATCCCATAAGAACTCCGAAGTTAAGCGTGATTCGGCGAGAGTAATTCCAGGTTGGGTGACCTTCCGGGAAGTGCTCTCGCCAAACAAAGCCGTGAGGGGAAGATATTGGGCGGCGGCCCAATCTCCGGAGCGGACAATATCTTGCTGGGATGAGGGGTCGTTACAAGGGTAATTTGTGAGGTTTGATTTATTAAAACACACATCTCTTTCTCTTCTCTTCTCCATTTTCACGCCAAGCTCCAGGGAACTCTTCCTCTCCATTTCTTTGGGCGATTTCTTCCTCCCTCTCACGGTGTTTCTTCAACCGTCCATCCAACGCTTCATTTTTCTTCTGGTTTTCTTCCCCCAATCAACGTTCTGGGTAAGTTCCTATCTTTAGGCAAGTTTTAATTAGTTTTTAGGGTGTTATTTGGTTATGGTTAATTTGAGTTAGGGTTGAGAAATTACCGGATTCCGTTAGAAATCGATAGTTTAAGGATATTATGTCCATTGACGATGCATTTGTCGTTATTTAGATAGCCTAAATGGATTAATGGTGCATGGGTGATTGTTAGGTTAAATTTGGAGTTGTTGAAGGTTGTAAAATCTCCATTAATGGAGTTTGGTATTTTGTGAGCACCACGTGTTCGATGAAATGCCCAAATGAAGAAGATGGAAGTTTTAGGAGGAATTGCCTTAGCTAGGAACTTTGTTTGAGTTTGGAATTCGTTCATTTAGGATCGATTTTAATGCCCTTATTTGTGAAATGCCTTAGGTGGACACGGCTTACGGACGGTGCTCGGCATTGCTAAGGACGCCAGGTAAGTGGGTGCTAGGTTTCAGGCCCTTAAGGCCCTACATCGTGTCAACGTTAGGTTTTTGTTGTTTTGATGATGATTTTCTGATTGTGGGGTTTAATGAGTCGGGTAGCCTAGGATGTTAGTTATTAGTTGTTTATAAAGTTCGTCAAAAGTAGTGTATGTCTATGTACGTTGTGAATTGTTTGATGATATGTGTACGTAGATTCCTCATGCATCATGTTTTCTCAATGACATATAAAATGTTTTACATGCATGAAAATGAAATGTATGAAATGACTAAGTAAGATGGGGTGGTATGACCATGAACAACAAAACCGTCCAACTCGAGGGACCATGAATCACTGTCCATATTGGACCATGAATACGGCCGAAAGGATTATGTACACGCACTGCCTACCTCCCCAACACGATTCATGTTATGAAAAAGAATAAGAAGAAGTAAATGAAAAAGTTTTAAGAATTCATGCATTCATGTACATGTGAAGTATAGTGCATCCTCTTACTAAGCATTAGGCTTAATGTTTATGTTGTGTGATGTAGGTGATAGGTGTGAAAGTGAGAGTTTCTCTTGATGACAAGGAATAGGTGGTCGACGGATGATGCTCGTGGCGACAGGGTGTGTTTTGGCAAGGTTCGATGATCGTGGTGTGCTCCGAGCAATTTTGGATAATTAATGTGAATTTGTTTTGATGATTAGAAATATGATGGATTTTAGGATACGTGGAGAAGTTTGATATTTTGGGAATTGTTTAGTGAATGTAGACTTGAAGTTGAGTCATTTTGAGTGATTTGGTAAATGTGTTAGTTTGCGTGATGTTTTAAGGAAATTTCATTTATATTGTTGATGTTGTCTTGAGGTTTTGGTTGGATAATATTTGATGATTTTAAGCAATTAGACATGTAAGGATTGACTCGGTTTTAGAGCGATCCATGTGGTTTGTCTTCATGAACTTCCAATATGTGTAGACTACGTGTGAGTAGTTTTAAATGAGTTGTTACGTGTTTGTTTTGTTGAGTTTTAGGAAATTGAGAGTTTATGTCGATGTTTGTTTAATTGATTAGATTATGTGGTAAAGTTGTTTTATGTGTTTATGAAGGAAATGAGAGGTGGTTTTGTTGAGTGTTTATGGAAGGAGAAGACATTGGGGAAGTGTTTTGCAGGAGGTGGAGAAGGGATGAAGCAAGGCTCTAGAATTCGGATTCCAGAGCCGTTGCCGATCGATCACCAGGAGAGGCGATCGATCGGCTATTGAGAGGCGGCTCTCTGGATTTTTCCAGAGAGTCTGGCGATCAATCGCCATTATTTGGGCGAATGATCGCCCTTCATGTTTTTGGTGGTGGCGATCGGTCGCCCAAATAATGGCGATCGATTGCCCCTCGTTTATTTTCTCTGGCGACAGATCGCCAGTAAGGAAGGGCGATCAGTCACCCATCCTTTGGCTGGCTTTTGGCAATTTTGCCCCTCCCATTATTTTATTAATTTGTTTAATTGTTTTTAGTTGTTTAAGTATTATGGGAAGGGATATGTTTCAAAAAAAAAAGAGAGAAAGTTTTTACTTCTAATTAAGGAGTAAGTTATGGTTAGGGCGTGGCGGCCCTGACCGGGTTGGGGTCGTTACACATTCCTCCGCCCAATGTCTAAGCAGGTTGAAGAAGAATGCTCGCGGGAGTGTGCTGGCGCAGTCGGTGCTTATTTGACCCGTGGGGACGTAAGTATGTGTTTTGGAAAATTGATGGATAGAAAGATAGGAAAATAGTATAGTTAAACATTTTTGGATGCTTGGTTTCTGGATAGTTAATATTTGATGTTTGGATGTGTATTTTGGATAGTTCGTGAACATATATGTATATAATGTTCATTTTGATGTCTCTGGAAATAGAGAATGTTGTTTTTAATGTTCTTGGAAGTTCTGAGTGAATGGTGTGTAAGTACAGGAGGAAATTGTATGGGTTTCGGTTAAATGTTCGGTTAAGTATTAGATTCTGTCGTTTTATGATTGGCAGAAGTTATATAAGTGTTTGGTCAAAGTCAACCGACAGATGTGTTCGGTTACTGTTGAGCGGTAGAGGTAAGTATTAGATTCTGTCGTTTTGTGATCGGCAGAAGTTATATAAGTATTTGGTCAAAGTCAACCGGCAGATGTGTTCGGTTACTGTTGAGCGGTGGATGTGAGTGAGCGGTAGATGTGAACGAATAATGAGCGGTGGATGTGAGTGAGCGGTAGATGCGAACAGGGAAAATTTTGGGCTTGGGCCCTTTTTGCGCTCTGTTCTGCTTGGCCGATTCCTTTATGTGTTTTAATTGTTTTATTTAAATGGTTTCTTTAGTTTTCTTTACTTTAAATACGTTATATCAAAAGGTTTTCAAATGTTTTCCGCTTAAACGTCAAACTTAAAGTTTATAAGAATAAAAAAAAAATAATAATAATATAGAAAAATAAGGGTACAATGTTAGGGTCGTTACACTATGTCTGTGCTTCAAAGCTCTTTTTTGAAAATTTATTTCCAACTATATTTTATGGTTCAATAAATTGAACTTCCGAGCGTTAATCCAATGTCTAACTCATGAGTCTTGCTTAGGGCGTTATCTTTTACTCGTCTACGGTTATACAATAATAAATGTTTGAAAAATAGTAATGAAACTTTTACACTCTCAATAATTGAACTCTCAAGTGAAGTTAATATCAATATGATATTATTAAAATAACTATGCCCATCAAGGTTAATATTACAATTGAAGTATTTTTGTTGGTCGTAATTTCGTCTCATTACTTTAATCAAATTCACTATAATAACAATAAAATAAAAAGTGAAAAAATATATGTCACGTTGTTTTTTAGTGGTAAATAAATATTGTAATGAAATCTATATAGTCCAAACATATACTCTCTTTGTTCTTGTACTGGATGGCTAAATCTCAAAATCTCGACAATGGCCTTAGAAGTAAAATTATAAACGTCCATGGCTTAACAGAGGGTAGATGACAAAAACAAAACAAAAGAACAAAGGAAGATTCTCATCGAATTTGCATTAAATATAAAAGTAAAATTGTCACTTTTATGTTTATATTATATGGTTGCATTATACCAATTGTACACGCTCTGTGGAGATGAAGAAACGTGGAGATTCCATGAAATCTCACAGATAACTCCAAACTTGCAGTCAACGACAATAATCAAGACAAGACAAGGCAAGACAAGACAGACAAGTCAAGACAAGACACTTTATGAAAATCTATAAACCACTAACTTTTGTTATACACTTTATCTAAAAAAAGAATAATAATTTAATCAAAATTCCAAGTAAACAATATCTACCTAAATTTTTTGAACGGC